>JAMPIO010000240.1:0-141563 GCA_024699865.1 Aphelenchoides fujianensis
GCTTCGGATCGAAGAGGAATTTGGAGCAGACGGTCGGCACGAAGACGAGCAGAGCGAAGAGGATGGAGATCGACGAGCAGCGCATCGTGTCGAGAGGCGGCAGTCAGTCAGCAAGGAGGGGGAAGAGCCGCTCGGAAAGAGGCGCGTTTGATCCAAGTGAGCGGCTTGCCGATTCTCGTCCTAGTTCGTTTGTTGTTTGTGTTCATTCAAATCCAGCGGTCTTGGTTCTCCGGTCACTTGTGTGCGATAGCGAGCGAGGTTCTCGTCATGGGCTCGTGTCAGAAAGATGTGACGATCGCCGTCCAGTGGAGCAAAAGAGCAGGAGCCGACTATGACGCGGAGGCCGCTTGTTCATTGCGATGAACCCGATGACCGCGAGCAGTTTTCCGACGAACAACTGAAAGAACGCGCGTATCGTGCGTGCTAAATGAACATCCTTTGTTTTGCCGTTTCGTGTGCTCGGTAGTCCGCAGACGGGCAAGAAAGCGTGTGCAGTCGGCTGTCTGCCAGCTGCATTTTTCACCGTCCAACGGTAAAGCCAGACGGCGGCACGTGAAAGCTCAGACGAGCTGGAGTCTAGACGGGCGGCGCGTGAACGTCTAGACGACCTGGAGTCTAGACGAGCTGGAGTCTAGACGGCGGGCACGTGAAAGTCTAGACGAGCTGGAGCTCAGACGAGCTAGAGTCTCAGACGAGCTGGAGTCTAGACAAAAGACAGGGGAGAGAGGCGACGGAGCAAGCGGTCGTTGTTGTTTTTTTATGAGACCTCCGTCGAATGCCGACTGCAAAAATAGCGGCGAGTTTTCTGTCGGTCGTGCGACGACGACCGCTGTTGCTCGCAGACACCGCCGCATCAACCATCCATTTCTGCAGCTTTCTCACTCTCGGCCACTATTCGATCAAGAAACTCGAAACAATTTCACGAATTCAAGCGAGCGGCGGATCACTAAAACGCCCACCAGTCAGCAGTCGCCTTCTCACTGCCCCCCGCGATTCTTAATGGAGGGTTTTTTCTTACTCGCGTCTCCAACGGCCGCCTTCACGAGCACGCGGCAACGGGCGGTCCGCCACCACAAGACGACGAGCGGCCGCATTTCCGTCGAGCAGTGGACGAAAGGACGGCGATCCTATTCGTCCACCATATTCCCAGCAGCCGTGCGGAGCCGTCGATCGATCGGCTTCGAGTTGGAAGGCGGCAAACGGCCGCTCATCTCCGTCGTTCGGTCGTTCATGCAGACGGATCAGAGCGAACAGGGCGGCAGAAAGCAGAAGAATACCTCCCCTCGCCCGCCGTTTCTCGATCACTTGTGGTTGTTCCAGCCATTCCAGCTACTTCGAAGGGAGAATCGCCCACCTCGAACTGGGGTCGATCGACTGGAGAGGTCGACGGAACGGCCTCCGTCGATTCGTTTGTCCTTTCCGTCCGTCTGCCCACTCCTCATCCAATTCGAGCACAGGCGGGACGCCCGTTCGTCGGGGTTCTCCGCGACGATTAAAAATTCCCATTGCTGCCGCCCGCCCATTCGCCGCGTGGGCGGAAACACGCGGCGAGAAGCCCGGTTTTCTTTTCAGCGTCCACTCGCTCAATTCTATGCTGCAAGTGTCAACGGGACGCACTGGTGAGTGGAAAAAGGAGTGAGAGTTCAGCAGGGCTGGCGAGGTGGACTCGAGATCGACGAAAAAGCGGTCGGCGGAAGCGATAAACCCAGTGGACGATCCTCCCTGCAATCTTCCCGCTCTTGTTCAACCGACCGCCCGAACCTCCCGTCCGCCGCCCCTACAGCAACAGATCAGGAACCCGCCACACCCCTGATGGAAGCCGGCGATAGTTTCTTCCGACCTGCAACCCGTGGACCCGCCGTCCACTCACTCTCTCGTCCTTTCCGCATGCAGTTCGGAGTGCTGCCGGTCGGCTTGCTCACACCCGTCCCTCGCCTGTCGACCCGCCAAGCGGACGGCGAAAAGTGAGTGGCGGCCACTAACGAGTTGGAGCTGCCGATCGCCTTCTACTGTACAAACCTCAATGCCGCTTGAAAGCAAACCGCAGATGGATGCTCGTGTTTATGCCCCCCAATTAGCAACTACGTGCAACAATGAGAGAAACTTGTGAAGGACAACTGTTGAGCACATTCAGTTCGCGAAGGCCATCAAAATGGGGATGCCGTCGTGGACGAAAGAACAGGCGAGTAGCGGCAGCTTCTCGTTGGGCCACGGGATCTCCCCTTCGCGCTTCCAGTCGAGATGCTCGATAAGTTCCTGCTGGCACACCCCGCGCCAAAGACACCAAACAAACGGAATGGAAGCAGCAGAACACGGAGAAAACAAACGCTGTCGTCAACGAAGATCCGCATCTCGGCGTTTGTCGAGTCGAAGCCCGCTTCTCACATCGTCTCAACGAACTCCAGGACGACGGCTCTGATCGCATCGAATTCCTCGAATTCGTTGTAATCGTCGACGTACTCCCTAAAACCACGAGCAAGGTAACAAGTCGTGAATCGCTTACATCGGAGTAGAGCCAGCATTCTTCGCGGTAAACGAGCTTGAAGTGGTCGTTGATGGCGCGCACGTGGTGAAGAAGCTGCGGAGTGCCGTACTCCGCAAAGCCTTGGCTCAGAATGTGGAGCTCCCGCAGCTGCTCGTTCCGGTCGAACAGTCCGCAGTCGTGAACGAGATGCGGATCGTCTTCCGCCGGCTTCACGTCCAGCTCGAGGCGGGGGAGTGCTGAGACGAAAGACGTCCGCGAGGTCTGGCAGCAAAAGAAGGATGGAGTGCTTCGAAGTGTTCCGCTCACACGGATGCTCGTCGCCGTCGTCGCTCAGCCACAAGTCGACCGATTTGAACGGCGTCTTCCGTCTGCGGAGCAGCGTGGCCATGCGCTGACCTTCGACATTCAGGTGGGTCACCCGGTCGGGCAGCGAGTCGACGAACAACTGCTCTAACGAGTGCTCGCGTTTGAAACCGGTGGAGATCAGTTTGATCGACGACAACGAGGGAGGCCTAGAAAACAATGAGAGTAGGACGAGGAAATCAGAACTTGCCGTGAAGCTTCGAGGCCACTCGCATCCAATCGCACATCAGCCGGAAGTTCAGGCGGGCCGGGTGGACGAGCCACGCGATTTCGATCCGGACCGCAGTCGGGCAGAGCGCGAGAGCGGCCGCGATGCCGTCGAACGTCTGCGCGAACGGGGCGGTCAGGAGGGCGAACTTGCGCAATTCGATCACGAGTCGGCTCTGCGGCCACTCGCCCTGGTCGATCGTGATGTTCGCGGGGCCGAAGTCGTGGTGGTCGAAGAAGGAATTGAGGAAGCGACGGCTGATGAGCAGGACGCGAGTCAACGGCTGAACGGGCGCCTCGACATTGCTATCGTTGAGCGCTTCTTGGTGCTGGCGGCCCATGAAGTGGAACGGACGACGCGCTTCGGCCGGCAGGCGGGGCGGCGGACGGGCGGGCGGCTCTCCGTCGACTTGCGGCATCTCTTCGGCACGGGGCGCCTTTTCGTCGTCGAGCGGCTGATCGTCTTCCAGACGAGGCTTCTTGGCAGCGCAGGCCATTCGATCTGAAATGCGGAAGAAATTCGGTGAATTTCAGACGAATCACGTGTTTTTCGAAGAATTTTAGCAGAAATCCGATCAAGAAGCAATCGTAAGGCAAGTGATGGTCGGGACCTGGCAACTTACCTCGATCCCCGCAGATTTCCGACGATTCACGGCCAAAACGAGACGCGAACCGAAAACCCAACGAGCGACCGGCCGCCTCGCAAGCGGCGGACGGCAGCGGAACGCCACAACTCGCCGCCGCTCCGCCGTGACTGTCACGTCGAAAGCGGTCGGCCGCCTCCTCGATTGTTCGCTTGAAGGAAGGATGGTTGGTGGACGGGTGGTGGCAGCGAGCAAGTTGACTTCTCTTCCACACGATTCAATGCTTTCTGCCGATCGCCTCTTGAAGTGACCATACGGCGTCCATGCCATGTGTCTAAACCTTTCGAACAAATGCGACCGTTGCGCAGGCATT
Organism: Aphelenchoides fujianensis; assembly: GCA_024699865.1. Taxonomy (NCBI): domain Eukaryota; kingdom Metazoa; phylum Nematoda; class Chromadorea; order Rhabditida; family Aphelenchoididae; genus Aphelenchoides; species Aphelenchoides fujianensis. The sequence continues at coordinate 4,013 of JAMPIO010000240.1, forward strand.
GGCGGTTCCCGTGAGGCAACTCCCGACAAGAGAAGAAAGCCGCACGGCGTCTTTTTGCAGCCTCGTGCTCAACAGTCGGCTCTTCCATCCGGCCATCCGCTCACTCGGCCGAGTCGGCTGGGAGCGCTTTACTCTTTGTTTCTTCGTGTTTGCCTAACGAGTTGGGAACAGATTCTGTCGTCTGAAACACTGAACGAACCGCGCACTTGAACGTTTGTTCTTGTGAAAGTGACCGGCAGTACGCACGAGTTCGGGAGTGAACGTCAGTGAGAGCAATCGTTTCGAGCGGGAGAGCGACGCGCTCGAGTTTACAGTGGGCGGCGGCGAATTGGTGAACGAAACGAGCGTTTGCTCCACCTTCCGGCGGCGCATTTTCGTTTCACGGTGTTATCGTTTTGATGCGGGTGTTGCTCGAGGCGTTTAATAAAAGCTCGTTCATACGGTTGTTTTCCACGCACGTCCTCACCGGCCAGAATGAAGACGTTTGACCTTGTTTTGCTGCAATTTCTTATCGTCTGCGTCAGATGCGCTCCGATCCACTTGTCCAAAGCTCTGTACACTAGTATGTTCTTCTCATTACTAGCCGTTAGCCGCTTGCCTTCCAGGATTGTTCTCCGAGTCGCCAACGATTGTGTTCGACCGGCTGACAGACGAGCAACGAGAGGCCTTCATTGCAGTCAGCGCCAAATACGAGAAACAAGCGCATGGCCTCCTGAAGCCCGATCAGTTCGCGGCTAAGTACGCGGAGCTGCGCGAAGAACACCCTCAGGTTTACAAGATCGTGTGGCCAGCGATGGCAAGCACGATCTACAAACGCACCCGACTGGACAAGGCCTCAAGGACGTTCTTGGACCGCGTGAGTGCGTTCTTTTCGATCAATCAATCGCCGCTCTCTTTAGTACATTGAGAAAGTGGATCGTCTGTCGCTGTCGTTGGACGAGGATCCAAGCGTGTTCCGCAGTGCACTCTCGAGGTTTGTGGACGACGAGTGGTCGAAGCTGCCCACTGAATCGAAAGTGCATTTTGGCCGAGAGTTCACTGGCTTGGCTGCGCTGTTCGCAGGTAGGGCGAAAAAGTGATATTCTTTTCACTGTTCATTTTTTTCGAGGAACTTCGTAGTCGACGCTCGTCTTTTGTGAGCGATCTTGTTGAGATGCACGCTTGTTTGTATGTGCTCACAGCGGAAGTAGGGGCATCGAAGTGTTAGAGTGATTGGAATAAAGCAATGAGTAGGGCAATTAACGCTTGTTCATTCGATGCCGACGGCGTCCAGTAGGCGGCCACGAATCCGTGGGGGCCGAAAATCGAGACCACCAGGAGTTCGAGTTCTTTCACGAAAACTGCCTTCAACAAAGCCTTTGTGTGTTTATGCTGCGGTTCGGGCATTCAAAAGAGACAACAGACAAGGGCAACATGAAGTACATTCGCTTTCTTCAGTAGAGACCTATCAGAATGCGATGACCTTCGTGGACGAGCGAGCACGCTTGAACGGACCCTTGTCCGGGCCACTCGATCTTCCCTTCGCGCTTCCACTTGAGCTGAGCGAACAGGCGATCCCAGGACACCTTTTGCTGGAGTTTCTGGAACAAAGCGATCAGAACGGTCGAGCGGAAGAGAGAAACGAACAGAGACGTTGACGCCGATCTTCAAGTCGACGTCCTCCGGCTGGAAGCCCGCCTCTCGAAGGGCGGCGGCGAACTTCTTGGCTTGCAGCTGGATCTTCCGGATTTCCTTTACGTTGCGAGGACCCTGAAAGAGGCCCTGGAATAGCTCTGGATGGAATGCACTCACGTTGAGGCAAACCGAACAGCAGTGGTAGCACGTGAGCTTGAAGTGGTCGTTGATGCTCCGCAGGTGGCGAAGGATCTGGAGAACACTCCCTTTCACGAAGACGTCTCCCCACATCGTCAACTCCTCCAAGTGCTCATTGCGGGCGAGGGGGACCGCAGCGACGCAGCTTGCGGAGGTGATTGTCGAAATTCGAATCAAACTCCAGAATGATCTCCGCCGACTTCACCCAAAAGATGTCCGCGAGGTCTGGAAGAATGAGGGGAGATCGATCGCGTTTGATCTGCCACTTACAGGTGTGCTTGCCGATGCCGCAGTTCACCTGCATCCATTGGAGCGGAGTCGACCGCTTCCGCAACAGCGTCGCGAGGGAGGGGCCGAAGTAGTCCACGCTGGTCACCCGATCGGGCAGCGGGTCGCTCACGAAGGTCGCGAAGGGATAGCGGAGCCCGATTGTGTGCAACTCGATCGACGCCAACGAAGGCAGGCCTGCAGGTGGAGGGAATTAGAAGGAAACATGCAAACAAGAACTCACCGTGCAGCGTCGAAGCGATCCGAGTCCAGTGGAGCATCAATTGGAAGTCGGCCCACTCCAACCAGACCATCCAGTTGATCACCATCTCGGTTAGCGCTCGGGCGAGTTGAAGGAACGTTCCGACGATCTTGAACGACGCCGCGAGGTCCCCACTGTCCTCAACCTCCGCAAACGTTGAGAAGGAGCAGTCGTGCTTCCTCAATTCGATCCAGCCGCCATCTTCGACCAGGAGCTTCACGGGACCGAAGTCCTCGTGCTCGAAGAAGGCGTCCAAGAAGCGGCGGCTGATGAACAGCACGCGGGCCAGCGGGAGAGCGAGCGGCTTGTAATGATTGGCTTGCACCGCATCCTCGTGCTGTTTGGCCATGTGGAACTGGAACCAGCGACGTCCTTTGGTCCGCAGACGGGGCGGCGGACGGACAGGCTCCTCTTCGAGAGAAAGCATGTCCGTGATGGACGCCATTCGACCTGAAAGCGGCAGAAATTAGAGAAATTTCGTAATCGGGCATTTATCGAAGAAATTCCGGAGAAACTGGCGGATTCTTCGCGCAATTTGATCCAAAAGGTCATTGCGGCTGAAGGAATGGGTAGAAACAAGAACTCACTTTGATTCTCGGCGATCAGCGACCAAAACAAAAAGCGAACCGAAACGTCGATAGCGGACGACCGAGCGGAAGGCGCGTCTGGCAGCCAGCGTGAGGCGAAACGCCACGCCGTCTCTGGTGTGTTCTCGCCGAGAATTTGGCCGGGCGAGGGGCTCGTCGGGAGGTGAGGTGCGAACAGGAGATGTGGGCATCGATTCCTGCAATTTGACGCCTTGTTTGTGCTCCGTTCAACCGACCACGTGAGAAACAGCAGTGATTTGCATGAGAACGAACCAGAGCGGCGAGTTCTCAATTCACCGCCGTCCCTTCAGCCATTCGATCGTCAGCCCTCCGCGCCGAACACCCGCCCGCTCCCCGCCCTCGTCCGATGACTCCGAAGCTGGGCGAAGTGGACGCCAAGTGGCGGCTGAAGAGCGGCGTCTCGTACAACCCGAAGAAGGAGATCGGCTCGGGCAACTTCGCCGAAGTGTTCAAAGGTCGTCCTCCCCCTTAGTCCGCTCACTCCCGCTTGCAGGCGAGCTCACGAAGGCGGACGGCAAGAAGGTGGTGGTCGCCGTGAAGGTGAGCCGCGCCGCCAGCCACCCGAACCGCAGCACCGAGTCGCTGGAGCCCGTCCGCAACCCGATGTACGTGGAGATGCACAACGAGGCGATGATCCTCTCGCTGCTCAAGCACCGCAACGTGGTCGAGTTTCTGGGCATTTCGGACGAGGCGGTGAGTTCCCCCGCCCCTCTCCGCTCACTCCCCCGCTCTGCAGATGCCCTTCATCGTGATGGAGTTCTGCGTGGGCGGCACCCTCGAGGAGCACCTCCAACGGAGCAAACGCATCGGCCTGGTGGACCGCGTGCAGTTCCTCTTCGAGGTCTCGTGCGGGATGCGGTACCTGCACAAGATGGAGGTCGTCCACCGCGACCTCGCCGCCCGCAACGTCCTCATCGCCGCCAACGGCACGCTGCGCATCTCCGACTTCGGGCTGAGCCGCTCGCCGCGCGTCGTGGACGTGCTGGAGTCCGGCCGGCAGCAGGTGAGCGTCGAGTGCGCCCCCTCCCCTCCACCTGTGCTCTCCGCAGATCCCCGTCCGCTCGATGGCCCCCGAGTCGCTCACGCGGGCGGCGGTGTTCACGGCCAAGTCGGACGTGTGGGCCTTCGGGATGTTCGCGCACGAGGTGTTCAACGACGGCGAGAAGGCGTGGGCGGGCAAAAACGTCAAGTGGATCGCCACGCAAATCCGCAAGGCCCAAATGCCGCCGCTGCCCGACGCCACGCCGCCGTTGGTCCGCGAGCTCGTGCAGCGCGGCTGTTGGCTGAAGGAGCCGAAGGAGCGGCTGGATTTCCAGAAGGTTTGTTGGCTTCCTTCCATCCATCCATTGGTTGTTTGCAGGTGAACGCGATGATCGGCTTCCTGCAGCTGAACTTCTTCCCGCCGCGCCGGCCCGATCACTACTCGCTCCATCGGCCGGTCAAGAGCGCCACGCGGCCGCCGGTGGAGGTGCCCGCGAACTACGCCGACGAGGCGATCGAGGCGCCCGCCACCGCCGTCGAGTTCCCCAAGCAGCCGGCGATCACGCGCCTCTCCAAGGTGGGCGTCTGCAAGTGTCCGGGGTCCGAGAAGGCGCACAAGCGCCCCACCAAGTTGCCGCCCACCGTGAGTCCTCCCTCACCTTTGTTCTCCTCTCACTCCCTCTCGCTTCAGCCGAGCCAGAAGAGCCGCAGTGAGTCCCTTCCATTGCCCGCCCACTCCAACTCCCCCTCGTTTCAGAGCGACCGAACGAGAAGTCGGAGTACCGCCACCTGCGCTCCGTCCACGAGACGCCGACCGTCGCCACCAACACGAACACGACTCACACGACGACTCGCGAGTGATCCTCTCTGTTCGGCCAATAAACAGCTGCATGTGGATTGAGTGGGTGTTGATGCCGAGGAAGAGGGAAACAGTGCTTACTGATCGAGACCAAAGAGAGTGGAAATTGGGTCTCGTAAGAGTGGTTCCTGCCTCGGCCGTTCAAGCGTTCAGTGGACCGTCAGAAAGGACTTGCGGTTGGCCGGCTTGAAGCTGCCATGTGTGGACCGCAGAAGTGGTAACCAGCGTTAGTTCAAGATCAATGACGGCCGCACCCCATCCGTTTGCCGCCTCCTCGTCAGAACAAACGAAGAAAGCCGAAGAGAAGGAAAGCGTTTATTCCCGCTCACATCGCACGAACGAGGAACGAGTGGCTGGCTTCCCGGAGATCACGAGGCGGGCGCTGGGGCAGCGGCGGCGGGCTCCACAGCGGGCGTGACGCTTTCGGGAGCGGCGGGCGCGGCGGCGGCCTCGAGAGCAGCGGGCGGCTGCGCGGCGATTTCGGCGGGCGGCGCGGGCGGCCGAACGCTGGGATTTCTCGACGGTGACGCGCGGCGCCTCGACGGGAGCGGCGGCCCGGTCGGCGGATCCTCCGTAGTGCAGACTGAACGAACGAGAGAGTGAGTGGGTGGAAGGAAGCGGGCGCACTCACCGGTAGATCTCGTAGGCGACGGCCCCGAAGATGACGCCTTGGATCATGGCGATCGATCGGCTGGGCGGGCAAAAGACAAGAAGGCGACCGGATGCTCGTGGGGCGCGCAAGGAGCGAGTGACTGGACTCGTTTCAGCTCGCTCCAACTCCTATCCGAATTTGCATCAAGAACATTTCTGCCGACAAACGAGCGCCCTTTCTCGTCCAACTGAACGAGCGCCATTCGTGTTCTTTCCTGTCGCGGCGGCCAGTCGCTCATTCCTTCCGCTCTCCCCCAATCGGCTGCTTTCAGTGGACGAAATGCGCTCTTCTCTGGCGTTCGGGCTCGTCTTCTGCGGCCTCTTCGGGGCGGGCGTCTGCGGTGGGCCGGGCAACTTCATCTTCAACCCAAGCGACACGGCCTTCGATGGTTGCGTCAAGAGCCACGAGAAGAACTTTGTGGAGTGGAACGAGTTGTACGTTAAAAAAAAGTGAGCCGCTCACCTGCTTCTTTCAGCCACTTTGACGGCTGCGACTCCAAGAAGGAAATCGCGGTCCAGTGGTCGCCGGACGCCACGCCGACCTTCTTCGTCCGTCTGACCCAAGCGGACAGGTGAGTTCTCTCGACCCTATCGCCCATTGCTCACTTCTCCCCTGCAGCTTCACCCTGACGATCGGCGACTGCACGCTGGAGTTCGAGGGCGTGAAGGTGGGCGACGAGTGGCTCGCGCAGACCGGTGAGTCGCTCTCCGCTCTCCTTTGAATTCCCCTCCAATCCAGGCGGGAAGACGCTGAACACGTGACCGCTGCTGTTCCTGCAGCCGGACGGCAGCCTGATCTCCCGCAACCGCCAGGGCGTCGTGGAGACCTGGTGCGCGGGCCACGTGTTGCGCGAGGACACGCCCGGCGGCAACTACTGGACCACGATCGGCATGGAGAACCCGCATGGAGTGAAGGCGGACGTGAGCGTGAGTGGAACGAGCAGAAGGCGGGCATTCCCGGCAGCTGATTGCAGGTGAACAAGGGCGACTTCGGGGAGTACCGCGTGCCCCCGACGACCACGCCCGCCCCGTCGAACGCGCCTTCCGCCGGCCGTGCGCAGAGCGGAAAGGGGAAGCCGGGCAACTCGGAGGCGGCGGGCAGCAGCGGCGGCGAGAAGGAGTGCTCGTCGATTTGGATGATCGTCTGCATCATGTGAGTTCCTCCCCTTCTGCTCTTCTTCCTTTCACTCCTCTGCAGCGAGTTCATCCTGCTCGTGATCCTGCTGCTCGTCCTCGTCGGAGTTGCCATCTGGCTGTGCGGCTTGAAGAAGAAGGCCAAGGGCGCCAAGAAGGGGCAGAAGAAGGCCGCCCCGCCGCCCAAGACGCCCGCCCCCGAGCCGAAGGACGCCGGCGTGACTCAAGGCGGCGTCACGCAGGGCGGCGGCGAGACGCAGGCGGCCGACGTCACCGAGAAGCAGGCACCCACGCCGCAACCGCCGACCGACACGCCCGCCAACACGCCGGCCAACGCGAACGTGAGTCTCCGCCCTTCTCCTTTTCACTCACCTCATCTTCGTTCAGAAGAACGCCGGCGGCGAGCTGCAGGTCAAGACGGTCCGCTATTGATGGGTGGCACTCCAATATCCCTTCTTTCGTGTGTTCTCGTTTGTTGCCCGCGGGGAGGGGCTCGTGTAGGAAATAAAATCGTCTTGACGACTCGCTCATTCGACAGAACGTGGTGGTTGGAGAGCAACGAGAGCAACACACGAGTTCTTGTGCGATCCACCGGCAAAAGAACGGCCGGATGACCGGCACTCTTATTCGCCCGCAATGGTCATGCAAATAGATTGGGCGTGTTCGTCGACCCTTTCGTTTCGCCCGCACTTTCGTCTGCTGGTGGTCTCGTCGACTGGTCGTCCCGCTGCTCCTGATTCGCTCGAGATGCTGCTGCTGTCTCGTTCGTCTGCCTTCCTCCTGCTCGTGCTGCTCGTTCGAACGGTGGAGGCGGGGACGAGCACTGACCACAAGTGAGTTCTTTCCCTTCTCTCCCGTGAACCTCGCCTTCTTTCAGCCACAACGACCAAATTCACGGATGGTTCATTCTGACCCAAGCAGTCGTCCTCGCCCTGCTCGCCTCCTCCTGCTGTGCGAGCGGCTTCGCGGGCGGGTGGCTCGTCGGGCGGAAGTGAGTTCACAGCTGCCGCTCTCCACTCACTTCTTTCGTTTCAGCCGAGCGGAGAACGCCGTCTCGCCCACTGAACCGACCGCTCGACAATCCGCGGGCGCCGACTGGTGGAAGGCGGAGCAACGATGGATGGCCGTTCCGCGCTCCGCCGACTGCTCCTTCGTTTGACGAGTGAACCTGTCATTCGCGAGCTGCTCCACTCACTCCTATTCGGTGCGGAAATAAACGATCGAAGAATCACATTCGTTGGGTCAAGGGAGTTAGCTGAAACGAACGAAAGGGCTGTGTTCCGCGTCAAAGCAGATCGCATTCCGCCGATCACAAGCGGCAGAAATCAACAGCACGTCGATGGATACGATTTGCAGAAAACCTTTGAACTGGAGTGTCCGTTCAGTGGTGTGCAGGAAGGCGACCGGACGAAGTTCCGCTTCGACAGTCCGCAAAACAGGCGCGCGGCGAGTTTGTGGCATTTCGCCAGTCGGCCGGCTGGCGTTCTATTTCCTCTCTGCCGCCTCCTCGCGGACGTTCGTTCCGCGTTGGATTTCGTGAATCGACGTGAGTTTCACCTTTTTGAAGAATTTTGTGCCCACGATGTTTGATCGAAAGATCGAGAGCAAGTGTGCAGGCTTTTTCGTTGATTTAGAGAATCCTTTTGGGCGAACTCTCCCAATTTTTTCTCAGTTTTCCCCACATTTCAGGAGCGATGGCTGCGGCGTCGAAGAAGCCGCGCCTCGAAGAGCCGATCGTCCGCCAATGCCGTCCGCTCACCCCCGAAGGCCGCCGTGGTGTCCAGCACTTTCTGATGTGGAAGAGCTGGAGTGCAAAGGTGTTTCCGGAGTACGGAGGACTTTCGACACCGCCGTGGCGCTCGCTCCTCATCAGCCGGCCGTTCCTGAACTCCTTCTTCAATGCGGAGGACTCCCGAGCGGCCACCATCTGCATGCGCAACGAGGAGCCGGTCTTGCTGTGGAAGTCCGGAAAAGACTGGACCTACGAGGTTTCGGAGACGCTGGAAGGCGTCGTGTGTCTGCTGCGTCTTGCCCGCGGCTGGACCAGCATTGCGATCAGTTGGGCGGTCCGCTCAAACGTGCTGGACCTCCGCTTCATGGCCGATTGGATGCAAGTGGCGGCGGTCTTGCACGGTAGGCTCCTTCTTGCTCTATGTACATCCCCTCTTGTCCCTTTCAAACAACCCCTCGCTGTCGTCGATCAAATTGGGGACGTTCGCGCTCAAACCCGCGTACACGCGCTTCCTGGTCGACTCGCTGCCGGACAAGCTGACGAGCTTGCAGGTGGACGGCGACTACCGCCTTGCCGCTCTACTTCGCTGTCGGAAGTTTCCACTGAAGTCGGTGGAACTGAGCAGATGTCACGGGACCAAGTGTGAGTGAAAGGAAGAAGCAGGCCGTTGTTCCTATTTTCGTTTTAGACTGCGCGGACGTCTTACGCTTGAAGAGCGCGAAGCTCACGTTCGGCCCAGCGGAGCGCTACGAATCCGCCTCCAACCAATTGGACACTTGGGCGCCGTTCCATCCGAACGAGCACCTGAAGGAGCTCCACGTCAAGATGAACTTCGAGAGGGACGACCTCCGAGAAGTCCTCTCTCTCTTCCGCCCCATCAACAACCACCTCAAGCTCACCTGCTTTGGCTCCGATCGGCTCGAGCTTCGTGTGAGTGCCGAGAAGAAAGAACGCTCAACTAATCGCATTCAGTACGCCAGTCAGTGGCCCAGTGTGCAGAGGATCAAGGAACACGCCGAACGAGCGGTGGTCCAACTTCAAGGCGCTGGCTTCGGGCTGAAGTACGCGGCGGAGGACGACGAGACGGCCAACGATGTGGAGTTGCGAGTGGAGATCTACGATGAGGTTGGCTCTTTTGAGTCGTTTGCTGACCGCTTTCCTCTGTTTTAGAAGGAGTGGGACTACGTCACTCGCGAGAGCGTGGCCGAACGATTCGGGTGGAAGTTCGTCGGAGAGACCGACTGGTCGTGGCACCGACCGGTTCACACGTACTCCTCCGTTCATCGCGGAGTTCGCATCCTCTACGGTCTCGTGTACTTCTTCGGGGATGCCCGTCGTCTCCTCTTTTCAACTGTTCTCTGCGAGATTCGGTGCTGACGAATAAACACGCAGACATCTCATGTGGATCGCCTGGCTCATGAGAGAATGCCGCGGCCGTCGGCGACGCGAAGAAGCCGAGCAAGCGGACGGCATTCACCACGGCAAACACCGCAGTCTACCTGCTTGATGAAAAAGCGGAAGAATTCGCGACAATTGTTGCTGCACAGCTTCTGAACCGACCCCCTCGCTTCTCCAACCGAGTGCTCTCCGCGGACAGTTCGCCCGCCGCAAGCGACGGGCCTCCAAAAATTGGGCGAACTCATAAGCGAGCCCGATCACGGAAATTTTTAGTAAAAGGCGAAAAATTTCTTCGTTCGTGAATGAGCGGGCTCCAGAGATGCCCGTCGAGCCCCGCCGCCCGCTCTCCCCTCGGCGGGCGGGCGGCGAGTGGACGGGTCGGGCGAGCGGGCAGGCGGCGAGAGGCGCGCGCTCCCTGCGGGACGAGAAAGCGCAGGATTGCTGCTTTCTATCTGCTTGTGTGCGTGCGCACGCGCGCGGAGAGCGTTGTTCGAAGGAATCCCGCTTCGAATCTTCCATCACCGCATGAGGCAGTCGATAAAGTCGCTTCTATTAGAAGTGAACGAACAGAATACCGGGACTCTCAGCCTCTTCTTTTTGTTGTCTGATCGGAGAAAGTGAGTCCGCTTGGCATCGCCGTTCTCCATTACAGCGACCGCGAGCAACGATGGCCGCCAAAAATTGAACCGCCGGACTCGCGCGATGATTAGAAGACGCTGACGTGCGCGTCACTGATTAGCCGGATTGTCTCCCGTTCTGCCGTGGCAGAAGAACGCGTGTGGTAACTTTGATGATCCCCGAGCGGGAGGTCAAAACTCAACGAGTAGTTAGCGACTTACTCTTTCCTTTCTTTTTGTGGCCTTCCTCCAACAGGTCGCGCGGGCTGGCAGGCGAGCAGAGAGCGGCACTCTTTCGGCGGGGGACTTCTCCTCTTCGTCTATTGTAAAGCTTGCGCGCTCTCTGACCCCCAAGTGTCCGCGCCCTGCCAACGGTCGTCAATGGGCGGAAGGCCGGAGCAGCCGCGTGCAAATCGCCGCCTTTCGGACCAAATCTGCATGAGTGAAACGCGGGTACAAACGCTGAGCGAAAGCGCCGGTTTCCTCTGTTCCCCATCCACTCCGCAGTCGCTCCCCTCCGTCCGCCCCTCTCCTCTCTTTGTGCCAACGATGAACGCGACGATCCTCGTCCTGCTCCTCGCCGCTCTGCTCGCCGAGGGCAACGAGGAGCCCGTGGGATTCGAGCAGAAGAACGACGTGGTGTGAGTCCTCTCCTTCCTTCTGCCTTCTTCTACCCCTCACCGGTTGCAGTGTCTACACGGGCGCTCAAAAGGAAGCGAAGGCCGCCCTGACGTTCGGGGGCAAGTCCTTCGAGTCCACGTGGGATCACCCGCAAAGGGAGCTTGCGTCCAAATCGTGAGTGCATCCCGCATCCCTTCTCCTCGCCACCTCGTTCGTTCAGGATCATGATCAAAGCGGGCGACTGCACCATCGAGGGCAGCGTGGAGCCCAACAAACGGTACATCATGACGAGTGAGTTCCGTTCTTGTCGCTATTTATCACCCGACTTGCAGCGGTGGGAAGCGACCTCTTCTTCTTCCCCGTGTCGATCAGCGGAAGCAAGAACGGCATGTCGATCTCCGGCGGCTCGGGCAGCAAACCGGCGAGGCCGTTCACCTGCGAGCCGTTCGTCGAGGAGAACGGCCAGCAGGTGCTGAAGATCTCCGTCGTCCTCGAGCAGGAGCTGCCCGAGCTGGTCGCCACTTTCGTGAGTTCCCCTCCCTCTCTCCTCTTTGGTCACTTCTCTCTCGTTCAGAAGAACGCGAAGCTCTTTAAATCGAAGGGCGAGGCAGCCGGGGCTCATGCGCCGTGGACGACCATCCTCATCATCGCGTAAGTCCACCGTCCGCCCCTTCCCTCATTCGTCTTCTTGCAGCGCTGTTATTGTGGGACTTCTCCTGTGCGGGGTGCCGTCGGCAATCGGAGGCGTCTGCTGGAGCCGCAACCGAAAGACGAAGAAGGCGGCCAGGGGCGCGAGTCGCGCGAAGACGCCGCTGGTCGCCTCGGACAAGCCGTCCAGTGCCCGTTCCACCAACCCGAAGCCGAAGAGCGACAAAAAGGAGCGCACTCACGAGTCCAAGGGCGGCAGCAAGCAGAAGCCGTCGGTCGTCACGAAGGCCGCCGAGAAGCCGCAGCCGTCGGCCGCCTTCTCGCAAGCGACCACTCGCGTCTCCCGCCTGCCGCCCGTCGAGGAGACGCGCGTGACGGCGGTGGGCCGCGAGCGGCCGCGCGAGTCGACGCTCGAGATCTCCGCCACCCAAGCGACCACCGAGGGCCCGCAGCCGTCCGTCCAGTTGACGCCGCGCCACTTCCCGCTCAACGAGAAGGAGGTGAGTGCTCCACAAACAAGCCTCCCTCTATTCACCCGCTTTTGTTGCAGAAGATGATCGCCGCGGGCAAGAAGGCCGGCCGCAACGACTACCCGACGGCAATTCCTCTTCCCCGCCCATCCCCGTCCAACTGCTTGCAGATGGCCGACGTGGTCTCCGATTGGGCTTCGGAAGAGGAGAAGCCGCTCAAGACGGACAAGACGCAGGTCCCGACGAAGGAGGAGTGACCGGCGAGCGGCGACCAATGGAATCCACCAGCCCGTTGTTCTTTCTGTGCATGTACGAATAAAAGCAGTTGCAAATCAGTTGTTCGTGGATGGGGAGCGTAAGAGAACGTGAGGGAAAGCGGCCGTTCCGACTACGAGCAAGAGCTAACCGCAGACGGCCCTCTTCGATCAAGCGTTAAATCGTTGCGGTGGGGCGACCGGTCCGCACTCCGCTGAACTCCCCTGTCTCTTGACTCCGTTCTCTTGCTGCAAGAAAGGCGTTTATCAACTGAGTTCTTCCCATCGCAACATTGCGGTGCTTCAAGCAACTAACCGGCTCACTAACCCTTTCTACTTGCCGCTACTTGTTGATCATTCGCCAGTCGGAAATGCGGGCGTGGCATCGCGCACGAACCAAACGCTTTATTGCACGAACAAACAACACAAGGGCTTCTTTCACACGCTGTGGCGCAGCTTGGAGGGCGTGTACGGGTGGCGGATGGGCGCGTGCACTTCGGCCGGCTGGGGCGGGACCACGGAGGCGTGGCTGCTCTGCAACAGGCAGGAGTGGGGAAGAACGAGGATGCACTCACGGTTACGTTGACCACGGACTCCAAAGAAGATTGCGCGGGGGAGACGGCCAGTCGACTCGTGAAGCGCCGCCGGTCGGCCGACTCGCTCAGGAGCCACACGGGCGCGCAGCCGAGCGTCCGCCGGCCGCCCGCCCGCTCGACGAGCACGAAGTCGTCCCGAGTGGAGTCCAGCACGAATCGGAGCTCCGGCCCGTTCTCCACGTAGTTCAGGGCGGCTGCAAGAAGAGGAAGTGAGCGGAAGGGAGGCGGAACGAACGCAAGAAGAAGCGGAAGGCGCCGTTGTGTTTGATTCGATGCACTCGGATCGCGCACTCCCATCCCACGGTCAACGTGAAGCTGAAGGGAGTGTAAGGGGTGGAGAAGAGAGAGGAAGAGCGCACTTTCCGCCTTCTCCCATCCGCTCGCTCGAAATGTCCACGAAGAGGACGCCGTCCCCGCAGTGTCCCCATTCGAGCCACGCCTCCGCCGTCTGGTTGCAGCCGACAAACGACCTGAACGGGAGGGTAGACGAGAGAACGAGCAGTCAAGCAGCTTACACGCCGTTCGGCACACCGTCGACGTCGTTCGGCTTGACGCAAGAATCGCTCGTCTTCGGATCCTCTTTGCTGCTCTTCGCCGAACTGGCGATCAGGAGCAGCGAAAAAATCCACACGGAAAGAGCAGCGGAACGCATTCCGACCGACCGCTCTGCTTGATGGGAAAGAAATGAACAGGCAACGGCTGGTTGAGCGGCAGGCGGCCTTGATCGCTTCCAGAACAGTTCCTTCTCTCGGCACGGACAACGTGAACTTTGTAAAGGCTAGCCATTAAATTCTTACAGCAACCGTGAATAACTCGCGCCGTTCCCTTTCCTCAAGCCCACACATTTCCGCATCACGTGTTTATTCCCGACTGAATCATTTCTTGGCCTTGGATTTGCCCTTGGGGACGCTCTTCTGCTTCGGCGTCTTGGCGGCCGACTTCTTCGCCTTGGGGACGGCGGGCGGCTGGAGGTCGCTGCTGGTGGACTCCGAGACGGCGGTTTGCTCGGCCGTCTCCTCGGTGACCTCGGTGCTCACGGTCGCGTCGATCGTCTTGGTGGGCGCCTTCTTTTGGCGGCCGCCTGCAACACGCGAGTTGGAGGAGCGGAGAGGAGCGGGAGGATTCACCGGCCGGCGGCTTCTTCGGCTTCTCGTCGGCTGAAACGAGCGGGTGAACGGGCGGGCGGCCGGCCGACTGCTCACGTTTGCGCGGCGGCTCCCACTCCCACGGCTCCTGGTGGTCGATTTGGGCGCGACGGGCGGCGCCCGCCACGAGTTTGTGGAAGCGCTTCGGGTCGATCTGGACGTCCATCTGCAGCCCCGAGTGAGCGGGAAGACGAAGAGGATGGAACTCACTTCAACGCTCAGGAACAAGTGGACCAGCCGCTGGTACTCGGGCGGCAGGTTCGAGTAGATGAACGCGTGTTGCTCCTGTTCGGCCACTGCAACGGGGAGGAGTGAGCAGGAGGGCGAGTGCAACGGACCGGGATTCTTCAGGAAGCGGTCCTTAGCCGCACGGATGTCGTCGGCGTCCTCGAACGCGTGCCAGGGCAGCAGCGACGGGCAGATGAGGCTGAAGCAGCAGTAGAGCCACGCCTCGACGTCGTCGCGGTTCGTGGGCCGCCGGCCTTGCATCACGGAGCGGGCGGCGAAGATCCGGTCGAGGCCCTCCGAGCGGCCGCTCGACTTTCTGCAGGCGAGTGAGGGGACAGGCGGAGGGCAGAGGACTCACTTCGCCTTGATCACTTGGTGCCCGTACGAGAAGTCGATCAGCCGAACGAAGCGGCGGTCGGTCGTGATCATGAAGTTGCGCAGGCAGACGTTCCCGTGCACGTAGCCGATCTTGTGGAGGAACATGACGGCCTCCAGGGTGAGCACGTTCAAGCGAATGGCCGTCCGCCCCCTGCAAGAACCGAGTGAAGCGGAGAGGCGGGGGACGGCGTACTGGAAGGCGTGGCGGGGACGCGATTGGCGCAGCTCGTGCAGATTCATCCAGTAGAGCGGCATCACGAGCGAGCGGAAGCCCTCCGTCATGCCGAAGTCGACCAAGTGCGGCAGCCGGTCGGTCAGCGGCTTCTGCAGGCGGCGGAAGTGCTCGCGATAGCGCCGCACCTCGTCCAACACGTTCAGCTCTTTCTGCAGCCGGAGAGGAGTGGGTGGAAGGAAGAAGGGAGACTCACGCGCAAGAAGGCCGCCTGTCCGATCCGCTCTACCTTCATCGCGAACTCCTGGCCCTTTTTCGACTCGGGGCGCACTTGCTTCACGTTATAGACGGCGGCCACGCGCGAGCGATGCAGGAGGGCGACCAGCTTGAACGATTGGCCTGAGCGGTCGAACGTCCACACGTGGCCGCACTGCAGATCGCCCGCCTTCTGCAACCGAAAGGAGTGAGCGGACGGAGAGAACAAACGGAAGAGGGGCCGTCGGTCGTCTTCGGCTCGTCCTTCCGGTCGCCCGTGTCTGTGGTCGTCGTCTGCAACCGAAAGAAGTGAGTGGGCGGAAGGAAGAACTCACTTCCTCGCGCGTCCGGTCGCCGCTCGGCGTCGAAGCCGTCGGAGTGCTGGAGGCGAGCGTCGTCGCCGCGTGGGTCGTTTGCGGCGACTCCTCCGTCTGCGTCGTGTCTTCTTTCTTCTCCTTGGACATCTCGAGCGGAGCGGAGCGGAAAGGCGGCTGGCCGGGGCGGGTGGTCCAAAGAGCGAATGCCGCCCGAGGAGGTCGACGGACGAGTCGGAGACGAACAGGCCGAATTTGTTCGCTTCATGCAAATTCAAATCGTGAGCGAAACTTGTGAAAGAATCGGTAGTTGGACGGGATTGAACGGTTCACAAAAAGCAATTTAACGGCGAGCGCCGCTAACGCGCGAGTTCTTTTCTAGGCCTTTTTACTCAACGCCGAAAACCGAATTGACTTGGGTTTATTCCCTCACTCGACAAGCGATCACTCCTCGCAAGGCTGGAAGAGCCACAGCGGCAGGTTCTCGGCCTTGGAGCCGCGACGGGCGAGGGCCGCCTTGAACGGCTGCTGGACGGCGGCGTAGTCGAGGGTCGACTGGGGCGAGGTGAGCATCATGTCGCTGCAATCCGCCTTGTGAATGAGTGGGCGAAACGGGACTCGCCGGTAGAGCGTGCGAATCTCGCGCGGGAGGCGCTGGAACTCGGTGGTGCGCGGGAAGGCGGCCTTCAGGTCGCGGACGACGCGCAGCGAGGCGGCCGAGCGCCACGGCAGCCGCCCGGCCGCCAACTCGGCCATCACGAAGACCGTCGACTGAACGTCCGTCGCGGGCCCCTGCTCGCGGCCGTCGTGCGCCGAGAGGGCGGCGTAGCGCGGCGTGCCCACGAACGGGACCGCGCGACGCGGACGGCGCGGCCACGGCAGGCAGAGGCTGAGGTCCGTGATCAGCAGGCGGTTCACGAAGTTCTCCACCGTCGGCGGCGTCACGAACGAGAAGGAGTGCGGCGAGACGAGGCGGTGCACGAACCCGCAGCGGTGGAGAGCCGCCAGAGCGCGCACCATCCCGAGGCCGATCTGTAGCGTCAACTCCACCGGCAGCACTCTGCAATCTCCGATTAGGAGAAGAGAAATGGACGAACAAACCCGTTGGGCGAGAAGGCGGTGAGGTTCGAGAGCAGGACGTAGGGCACGGGATTCTTGACGATGAGGACGATGCGCGCGCACTCAGCGTCGTTCTCGTGCTCCTGCAGGCCCTCCACTCCAAAGATCAACTGCAAGCAGGCGGATCGAAGGACGAGTGGCCGCCCACTCACTCGTTTCACGCGTCCCGCCTTCACCAGCTTCGGGAAGTGCAGCGAGCGGCCCCGCACCGCCTCCAGCACGCTCTGCGTGGCGGCCAGCGACTGTTGCCAGCGACTGTTGCCAGCGCCCGCGCGACACTTCCGGGTTCGACACGTAGATTTGAGTGAACTGAAGGCGGGGGAGTGAGGAAGGCGGCGGAAGACTCACGTTCTCCGGCTGGCTGTGGTCGAAGGCGTTGAAGACGCCGTAGTCTCGCCGGATGGGGTCGTCGGTCATCTCCGTGATCATGAAGTTGTTTTGAATCGTTCCGCACACGTTCGAGAGGATCTCGGGCACGTCCGCCATCGCCGTCGAGTGGGCGGCCGGTCGGCGCGCGAGTGGGCGAAAAGAAGTGATTGGGCGGAAATGAGCGATTGATTCTTGCTTGTTTGCATTCGAGCCGCTTTCTTTGTCTGTGCTCAACTTCATCCACCACTTGCGAACTGTTGCTGCACAAAAGCAGACGACGGCGGAGCGGGACGACGAGCAACAAGGAAGGTGGCAGCGCCAAAGAGCTTGTTTATTCCGGCTAAAACAAAACAACAACGTGTAGAAGCAAAAAACGGCGTTCTGCATGCGACTTCGCGCACCACCCATTGTCAGGGGAACGCCCAAACAACGAAATTCGCGATGAAGAGGAGAACGATCAACAGTTTGAGGAAGAGATGCAGGAGGCGACAACGAGCCCGTGAG
Source organism: Aphelenchoides fujianensis (assembly GCA_024699865.1). Lineage (NCBI taxonomy): Eukaryota > Metazoa > Nematoda > Chromadorea > Rhabditida > Aphelenchoididae > Aphelenchoides > Aphelenchoides fujianensis. The sequence goes on from JAMPIO010000240.1 coordinate 21,407, forward strand.
TTCTCCGCGATCAGCCCGAAGAAGCCGCTCGTTTGCTCGTTGTTGTTGATCGCCCGGCAGAAGCGAAGAAGGTCGGCCTGTCTTCGCTGCACCTCGCCGACTTGCCGCTTCAATTGGGCGGCGTAGAGCGAGCGGAAGGCGGCCGAGTCGGTGGGCAGCGGGCGCCCTTCGATCGCCCGCTTCAGCGCCATCAGCCCTCGACTCAATTCGTTGCGGAAGAAGACGAAAGAGGCGTGGTCGCGCGTCAGGAAGCACTCGAAGACGTGAGCGAAGGCGTAAACTCGAATGCCGCGAGCGGAAACCTCGACGGCCGCGCGGAACGCCTCGCTTTCGGCGTCGAAGAAGCCGGCCGGCCGGTCGCGAGACGTCGCAAAGCGCCATTCGTCCAGCTCCGCGTTGATTTCCTCGAGCAGCTGAAACAAGAAGTGGCGAGTTAGTAGGACAATAATGATGCAAGCGGTGACCCCCACCTTCGTTCGCTGGCCAGATCGTTCGATCAGTAACCCGAAGATCGTGCGGTTCTTCAAGTGTCGCTTCAGTGCCTCCCGTGCGGCCGCTTGGTCGGCGTTCTGTCGGACGGCCGCGGGATCGCAGTGGTGGTCCGAGAAGAAGGCAGGGTGCGGACACGACTGAAGGCAATCCCAGCAGAACTCGTGGCGACACGAGCGGTTCCGACACATCATGTATCTGCAACCGCCGCTCTTCTCGATGTTCGCCTGCAACGAGCACTCATTAAAGAAGAGTACAAAGGCAAGTGTTGTTTGCTCACGTTGCAGCGAGGACACCGCTTGGTGTTGGTGAGCATCCACAGTTTGTTCCTGTTCTGCTCGTCCTCCCACTTGTTCCAACGACGCCACTGGTCGCAGGTGGCCGGCTCGTGGCTCTCGAGGCCGCACGCCGAGCAAAAGGCGGTGCCGCAGGTGCAGGCGAGTGAACGAGCGGGATTTGCAGTCGCCAGGCTCCAGATCTGCGGGCAGTCGGCCCCCGGACAGCCCTTCAGCAAGGCCTTGGCCTGAATGAGGGAATAATTGATGGAAGACACTGATTATGCTTACGGAAATGTAGCTGTCGAGCATCGAGCGGCGGAAGGCCGCCCACGTCCCGCTGCCCAGCCCCAACTCCCGCAAGTGGTCTTCGGTCAGCCGGCGGCAATCCCCGTCCGGGCACTCGACCAGCCACTGGCCTTCGCTCAGGACCTGTAAAGCAGAAAGGAGTGAGTGTGCTCTGCATTGTGCACACTTGTGTCTCCACGTGCTGCCTCCAGCACTCGCGGCAGTAGCGATGAGTCCGGCAAATCGATTGAAGCGGTGCGTCTTCAAAGCAGATCGGGCACGTGGCTTCCCGGTGGGTGTGGAAGGTCCCAGCGAGCGGTAGCTTGACCGTGTCGCGATTAAAACGGTGTGTTTCGACCGAACGACACAATTGCCTGAACACGCCTTCAAACCAGCATTTTGAATGTTGAACGAACCGCTGGATGGTGGCCTGCACATTCCAACCCTCTTGCTGCAGAAGGAGGCAGCACGCGGCGGGCGTTCGGTCAAGGAGCACGGCCACTTGCATCGTGTCTGCTTCGAGTTGATCGGAGACCTGATTGTAGTCGAGGATCTGCAAGTGCAAGGGGAAGGATGAACAGGGATTGTGGGACGTACTCTCGCTTCGTTCTGCTCGTCGGGCACTTCACGGATCTTCACCACTTTCGCGTTCTCCATCGTTGAGCAGGACGGTCGCTAGAACAGTGGGTGGGGACGAAAATGAGGAATTTGCCCAAGCCACCTGCAGCTGATCGAATAACCGCCGCGTGCGGCAGGAAGCAGTCGTTGTGACCAGAGAGGGAAGGCGGTTTGCCGGCTGCAGCGACCACACTCGCTTTTGACCCGTTAGGGCGTGGGTTTGCGCCATACATCAACCCTTTCGCTTTCCCACTCCCATCGATCGATCTTTCCTTTATTGCGTCGTGGTTGAGTAAAGACTCAAACGACGCATAATCGAGTCGATTCTTTTCCAACCTGTAGCTGTAAAAGCCGACACTCCAAACTCGGCTTTCACTCGCTTACCGCATTTCTTGCGGCCTGTGCGCGATGACCTTGCGCTCGGGCGAAAGCAAACGAGTGGCCAAGAGGAAAAGAGAAAAGCGAGGGTGCGCAAAGACCCGGCACTTGCACGTCTGCCCTCCCGCCCGTCCCGTGAACGAGGCGACGGAGAGAAAAGAGGGACGGCGGTCCCGCTGCTTGTTATTCGGTTTTCAACAGCACTCTGCGCTCTTCTGGGCGGCCTTTTTTGTCTCGAAATTTCTTGCTCTCGAAGCACGATCGTTCTTGACATCGCTTTGGCTCCGGCCTTTGCGAAGCGGGAGCGCCAACCAGAACGAAGGATTGACGATCCCTAGCGGGACATTCTCCTTGCTCATCGCGCACGGCCATCTCATCCGGATGCTCAATTTTTGGACGCGGTCGGGTGCACCCGATCGCTAATTGACAGGAGGACTTTCGATACTCACCCGCAGGTCGTCGAGTTCTCCGATATCTCCTTACGGCCCCGACCGCTCACTTGGTCGCTCCGTCTTGTTCCTCCGCAACCACTCGCGGAAGTTAGCAAAAATCGACTGAAAAAAAAACAGAAAATGGGGTCCGCAAAATACTGCTTCACGCATAACAAAAACGAGTTTTTATCCGGACGACTAGTACACAAGAAGAACAATCCGCATATGAGTCAGTCAAACGAACGTGCAAAGAAAGTGGGTATCTTTGATCACGATGCCGCCTCAAGTAGCGCGTCGCTCGCGCTCGTCCGCCGACCAGCGGTTCTTGGCGTCGAGCTTCTGCGAGTGCCAATTTTTCTTGCGGACGACCGCCGGCTGCTTCTTGAAGATGGTCGGCGGGATCCTCTTCGAGTTGGCGGCGGCGGGGAGAAGAGGAGCGGCGGGGAGCGGCTTGGACGGCGCCTTCTTCTCCGCATCCCACTGGACGAACGATTTGTTCTCCACCGCGTGTTCGATCAAGCTGCAAGGAGGAGAGTGAGAAGACGGCCGACGGAAACGAACCGCCGCCAAGCAGGAGGCCGCGAGAGGGTCGGCTCGTGCCCGACGACGAGCAGCAGGTGGCTCGCGCGAGTGAGCGAGAGGTAGAGGCGCTGCAATTAAACCAATGGAATCCAGCCGCAATCCCTCTCGTTCACCTTGTTGCACGCGAGAAAGCCCAGACTGCTCGTCCGGGCGGTCGTCAGAATGATCGCCTTCCGCTCGGCGCCCTGGAAGCTCTCCGCACTGTCGACCACGATCTCCTCCTTTCCGTCGATGTCCGAAGCGAGCAAGACGGCAGCCAACAGGTTCGTTTGGTGCCTGCAACCTCCGAAATCTCGCCTGATCTGCCCGCACTCACCGATAGGGCGAAATGACGCCGATGTCCCCCGCCTGCAGCTGCGGGAAGTCGCGAGTGAGACGGCGGAGGTACTCCAGCACGACGGCGATCTCCTCCTTGTTCGCGTACGAGAAGTGCTGCTGAACTTCCCGGCCGTCGACCGCAACGAACATCAACGGCGACTCCTGAACGACTGAATGTCCGTAGGAACGAATGAAAGCACTCACTCCGGCCCTGACTCCCTCCCACTGTGCCCCGTCGTCCGTGTCGCCCGCCGCGCCCTCCGAGCGAAAGATTTCGGCGGCGAGGTCGAGGACGGACTGGAGGGCAGCGGTACGAGAGGTTCCACTGCCCGACCAGACGCCTGAAACACGAGAGTGGGTGAACGAATCGAGAAGAGTCCCAACTTCTCCATTGCGTAGAGCGGCAGATTGGAGTAGCGGACGAGCGGCGACTCGAACTTCTCGCTGACCTCCTTGCTCAAGTCCAGCGTGCAAACGGGCCCCAACTGCTTGTCGTCGCCGCAGAACACGAGGGAAGTCGTGCGAGTCGCGAGGCCGCCGATCGGGATCCAAATCTCTCCTTCGGACGCCTGGCCGGCCTCGTCCAGGAAGATGTGGCTGGAAGGAGGGGATGGAGGGGAAAGCAGTCGGATCCCACCTGAAATGGCCGGGCGCCAACCGCTGCACCACGTGGGCGGAGCAGCCGAGCGTGCAGATGATCACGCGCTTCTCGCGGAGCTCTTCGGCCGGCGGGATGGTGAACGCGCCTTCTCGCTCGTCGCTGAACGAGAGGCGTGAGGAGGAGGGAGCGGAAGGACTCACAAAGAGGAGATCGGGTCCAGCCGGCGGTCGCGAGAGGCAAAGTCGTTCCCAGTGGAGCGGAGGCGGAGGACGTTGCCGGTCGTCATCACCGGGGCGGCGAAGCTCTCCTTCAGCTTCAGGGCGATCATGTCGGCCGCCATGTTCGACGGGGCGGTGAGGAGAATGCGGAACTCGGGGTTCACCTCCAGCAGGCAGCAGACCGTCGCCCCGATCAGCCGCGTCTTGCCCGTCCCCGGCGGCCCGTGCAGCACGAACGGCGCGTCGGCGTGCGCGGCCGTGCAGATCGCGTAGAGCGCGCGCGTCTGCTGCTCGTTGAGCTCCGTGTACGCGCTCAACGCCGGCTGGATGGCCGAGAAGCCGCTCTCGAACTGCCCGAGGTCCTGCAAAAAGGAAGACGATTTAAAAGAAAGGAGAGGAGGGAACGCACTTGTTTGAAGCGCGGGGCGGGGGCCAGCGCGTGGTCGCAGACGCCACTCCGCAGCCGCTCGATCGACTTCAGCATCGCCGTCGCGACGAATTCGGAGTTCACTTCGTACACGTCCACTCGCTGCAAACGAGAAGTCAGGGCGAGAGCGTGAAGGGAACCCACCACGGGCTCCTTGAAGTAGGAGAACCACTCCTCCAGCGAGTAGCCGCTGCCGGCGATCGGGAGGACGACTCGGACGAGCATCGAGAGGTGATCCGACTTCACGACACGAGCCTGGAGATCCCAATGCAATGGACGAGTGGGCAGTAGGGGGCGAACACACCTGCAGGTTCTCGTCCTCCTCGGAGCCGTCGCTGGGCACCAGCCGAACGATCGCGCCCTTCCGCAAGTGGCCGCCGAGAGCCGCCGCTTCGCCGTCCTCCTCCGACTGCGGCCGCTGCAGCTCGAGGAAGACGAGGCTCTTGTTGCCGGCCGGCTCGGTGTGTTTGTACCTCCACGTGGCGCCCGCAATGATCGGCTGCCGGACGTTCAGGAGTTCCTGGGCCCAATTCAGCGCAATGAGCGCGACCTCCCGCTCGATCAACTGGGCGATCGTTTGCGGCGGAGTGGTGATCAGCTCCCACAGCTCCTGAAGCAAACAACTAGTGGGTGTAAGAGAAGAAGTAGTTGCTTACGAAGTACTCCTGCAACGCGTCGTCGTCCAAGCGAGGAAGACAGAGGAGGAACGCGTAGTCCTCGGGGAAGAGAGTGTGCGGCCTGGAAAGGATCGATTGAAGGCGGGTGGAACAGCCGAGTGACTCACGCGTCCTCCCCGGATCCGCCCCGCTTCTTCTTCGATCGAACGAGAGGCCGCTCGATGCTCTTGGCGGGCGGGTGGACGTTCAGCTCGCGATGGGCGCGCATCACGGCGATCGGGTCGACCTCCGCCTCGGGCGAGTCCAGCCGGAGGGTCGCGAACTCGTCGTCCAGCCCGTCCTCGACCGCCTTCTTCTTTCTAAACGAACGAATTGGTGGACGGACGGGAGATCGGTTCGAGCTCACTTGCCGCCTTTGTTCTTTCCCATTTGGAGAAGAGGAGTGAGCACTGCTGAAATCGATGAAACGAGTGAGTTCGGACGAAAGAACGCTTCTTTGCAACCGAGTACCCGCGGAAGCAAACCCCGAAGCTCGGCAGCCACAAAAAGGACGAGAAGGCGAGCGGCGGCGACGCCCGACGGAGCGGAGTTTCCGCCATCGAAAACGGGCAGCGGGGCGGGCTGACCGAGCGGCAGAAGTGCCCCAAGCAAGGACCTCTTCTCGGTCATTCGAAGCAGCGGTGTTTGTTGGATCTCGCGGGGCAGAAGGAAGGAATCGAGGCACTCGCTTCGCACGTTCCCGCTAAAAAGCGAATCAACGCCGCCCCCGAACTTCGATCGATCGGGTCACGTCAGTGCCCGAGTGCGCGATGATTGCAGCCGACGGAGCAGGAGGAGCGGCGGGATGCGAGCGGGAAGCCGATCGGAGCGGCGAGTCACCGAAAACAAGCGGCTGTGGTCGCCGCTGTTGCCCTTGTTATACGCTAAAACAAACATTAACAATTGCTCTCCTCGTACCCGAAAGGCCAAACTACTTGAGTCGCGCACGTCTGTCCCTCGCTCGGTGAACTCGCCGACTGCCCCTTGCTAGCCACCCTCCGACTCTTCCTCCAACAAATCAAACTGCAGTGTTTATTCGCGCAACCGAAGACACGCGAGACGAACGGACGGCGGGGCCATCGCTCACTGGGCGAAGAGGAGCCTTCATCCGGCCGGTGCGGGCTGCGTTCCGTCCGAGGTGGGCGTAAAGTCGAGTTGGTGGCCGGAGAAGAGCGTAGCGTTCGTCGGCCGGAGCATGCTGCAACAGGAGGAGATGAAAAGAGGGCAGCAATGGACTGGAGACTCACACATGGACGTCGTGTTTGTTCCAGCAAGTCCTGGTGGCCTCGTTGGAGGTCGTGTTCAGGTCCGCGGCGAGGAGGTGGAGGCTGGAGACGAGGAGCAGAAGCGCGAAGAACGGAAGTCCGTTCGAACGCCCGCCCATTTCGTCCGCGGAGTTCGTCGCGGAAGGAGCCGAAGGGAGAGAGCGGAAGGAAGCCGCCGATCGCCGCGGTCTTCGTGCGCAGAGTGCCCGGCAGCAGCGAACGAACGAACTCGTGGGGGCGAGTTGTTCGGACGGAATGAATTACGCAAATTCCCGCGCCTCGTTCGGGTGGAAGCCTTCTTCTTGCTCATGCAAATGCTTCGGCTCCTCACGAAGTTTGGGAACTCGCCTCGTTGCCGCCGAAGTAGCCGCAAGGTTCCGGCTACCCACCTTTTCTCGCCTTGCTCTAACCGAACGTCGTTTATCCCCGGACGAGCAACCAACAGGGCAAGAGTTGCCGCGCCGTTGTTCAGTTCGCGCAGTCGTTTCAAGTGCCCATCGGCACTCAAACGGGGCTTTCGCTCCAGCTGCTTTGAGGTCTCGGCGATCGTCGCGCGGAATTCCGAGCGGTAGGCCCACAGGAGGTGGGCGGAGCGGCGAAGGGCAACGTCCACTAGCCGTTCTGCTTGCTGCAACGAGAGTCAGCGGAGAGGATCGGGGGACTCGCCTCTCTTTCCAGCCGTGGAACAGGAAGCTGCTGTCACTCCACTTGGTGCCCGTCTGCTTGGCGTCGTGCAGTGTACCCAGTAGCCCCGGCCGCTGCTCGACTGCCGCCCCGTCCTCTTCGGCGAGCGGCGCCACTCGGCGACACCCAACAAGGCCCGCGCACACGACTCGAAGCGCATGAGGTCGTCGTACGTGCTGAAGAGGAGTGGGTGAGCGCGTGAATGATCGAACGGACCTCAACGCCTGCCGCAGAAGTGGTCCAGGAAGATGGAGAGCAGGGGGAGACTCCCGCTAATCACTCCGTTGTCCCTCCATTTGCGCGAGCCAACGGCCCCCCGGAACTCGTAGGCGGCCCGCTGGCGGAGGAACGAGCGGGCGAACGGCTAGTCGCGCGCCACGACGAGCCCGCCGCGATCTCGTAGTGAACAGCCGGTCGTTGAAGGCGAGGTCCGCCCGCCCGTCCACGAACTCCTCGAGCAGCCGGTCGGGATTCACGACGCCAACGTCCGCGTTCAGAAACACGAACCACTCGACGGTCGGCCGCTCCTCCATCAGCCGGGCCATGACGGCGGTACATGAACTGCAAGAACAAGAGGTTGAAGAAGAAGCGAGCACTGACGTCCTTCCCCGCACCCTCCTCTCGGTTCACCCGCTCGTGCTCCAACACCACTTCGAGCAGCGGGTAGCCAAACAGGAGGGCGTAGCAGCGGAGAGTGGACTGCGCGAGGGCGTAGTTGGCGGCCGTTCGGTTGCTGTTCACGATCACCACGAGGGCGATCGCCCGGCGGTCTGGAAGCTGAGGGGGAAAAGACGGCCTTCTTGCACTCACTCTCGGCGGTCCACTCGACGGTCAGCGGGAAGAAGAGGACGCTCTCGTTGCTGATCGCCTCCAGCGGGCAGGGACACTCGGAAATACGCGAGACCAGAAGAAACGGAGAGCGCGAGCAGGAGAAGCGAGACGACGCCGACGTTCAGCGCCTTCCACCTGCAGGGACGCGCCCCATCGTTAGCGGGCTGAAAGAAGGCGGTCGAAATCACGAGGTCGGCAGACGAACGAGCAACACCGGCCGAGAGCCAATTTCATCGCTCCAACCGACCGCTTGCTTGAGGGCAGCGAGGACTGACGTGTGCGGTGGTGTCTTCGGTGCTCACTACCCGGTAGTTTCCCCATGGACTCGCCGCTCACTTGTTCGCTCGGCCGAAGAACAGCAGCGAACCAATCCCCTTTGTTGACGCCGAAACGAGACCATTTAATTGCAAGATTTCATTCAAATGCCGATCAGCGCTCGCTAGTGGATTCGGTCGGCGAATCCCAGCTGCAGGTGCGCGTAGTCGAGCAACAGACAGTGTTTGTTCCAAATGGTTGAAGGCAGGAAGAAGTCCGTGCCCTCGTCGTTGTAATCCATGTATACCCAACATCTGTCCTGGCTTTTCTCCTGCGAGCGGTCCAGGTAGTCGGCGGGCGTCAGGCGGATCTCCACGTCGCCGAGCGTCAGCACAAAGTCGCCGGTCGCGTCGCAGGGGACGTTGAACTCGTCGGGGGCGCCGAGGAACTGCAGGAAGGCGTCGAAGATGGCCTTCGGGACCGCCGTCTGCGTGTTGAACAGCGAGAAGTGTGCGTAGCCGGGCGCGTCGAACGTGTACGCGCCGAAGGACGCCCTGCAGTTGACCGAATGAGCACTCGCGCGTCTTCCGGCCACTCACTCGTCCACAGCCGTCGACCACTGGTCGTAGGGCTGGAGGAAGGGCGACTCGGGCACGTACTTCCACTCCGGCGCGCACCGAGCGGTCGGCCGGGCGCCCAGCGTGATCACGCCCGAGCCGAAGACGTCGATCGAGTGGGTCACCCTTCAAGCACAAATTCGACTGCCGGTTGCTGTCTCGCCAAACTCACTGGTCGAAGGAGAAGACGACGATCGCCTCGTCCAACTCCCTCAGGACGCTCTGGATGAAGGAGGCGGACGCGTTGTCCAGCCGGTTCCACGAGATCCTCCCGTCCGTCTCGTCGATCCACACGCCCGGGTCGAACAGAATGAACGGCTTTGTCCGGAAGGCCACTCCGTCGTCTCCGACCTGAACGTCGTCCTGTCCGAACACTCCGACGCGCTCCTCGTCCTGCTCGTAGACGCCGGTTTGCACGAAGGTCGTCGAGCTCCTGAACCACACACTCGATTGATCGAAAAGGGAGAAGGAAGACGAACCCTGTGGAGAACGCATCACCGCTCACTTGGAGGTTCTCGCACTCGCCAAAGTCCGCAAGGCCCACAGTCAATGGTTGAGCTGGAAGAAGGAAGGAGTGGAAAGAAGGCAAGCTTCCACTCACGCGGAGTTCCAACGCTCAGCTTCAGGAGTTGATGCGACGCCCCGTCTGCCGTGAACGTCCACTCGATCGCCTTCGCATTCGAGAGGACGGGCGAGGAAAAAAGGAGGAAGAGGACGAAGAGCCCCGAGTGCGGCGGCTGTCCACTCATTTCCGCGAGTGATCGCCGTCTGTTGATCTCTGCTTCATTTTATTGCCCACTTTTGAGCACAAAATCGGAGCAAACGAACGGATTGACGAACGATTGCTGCTTGTTGCTCGCAGCCGAGTTGTCTCAAGCCGCAGACCGGAAGTTCTTTCGTTTGCCGCTCGCCGCTTATCAGAAGCGAGATGGAGCGTTCTTTTCGACAGAAAACACGTGCCCGACCAACGAGATCAGGGCGGTGTTTCCGTTCGATTGCCTGCTGTGGACAGCGGAAGCGTTGCTCGTCCTTCCCGCACTCCAACTGACTGCTCTCCAGACTGTTCGCCCGCCGCAAGCGACGGGCCTCCAAAATTGGGCGAACTCATAAGCGAGCCCGATCACGGAAATTTTTAGTAAAAGGCGAAAAATTTCTTCGTTCGTGAATGAGCGGGCTCCAGAGATGCCCGTCGAGCCCCGCCGCCCGCTCTCCCCTCGGCGGGCGGGCGGCCGGCGGACGGGTCGGGCGAGCGGGTAGGTGGCGAGAGGCGCGCGCTCTCTGCGGGGCGGGAGAGCGCCCATTTTGCTGCCCTCTCGAAGACTGTGCTGCAAAACGGATGTCTTCGGCAATTTCTGGGCGGCCTTAACGGCTTATCAACCGGCGGACGACTGCCGTATGAAATGCGGAAAGGAATGAAGTCTTATTGCCGCTAACAATTAAGCGCGCTGTTGGGTTGGGGCACTTCGCGTCTTTCCGACCAGCCAGTCGAAAGTTCTGACGGCTCCGTCCTCCTGAAGACGGCCAATCGGCGTACGCGGCCAAGGAGTTGGCGTGAAGGCCGCGTACCCGAAGCTGCTCGCCGCGACCGGCGGCGCGTTCAAACGAGTGGACTTCGAAGAGGACGCGGCCGAAGTGCTCGGAGAAATCCGCGAGTGTGTCGCGAACGCCACCCAACGCAAGCTCGGCATCACGCTCGATTCGAGCTCGCTGGATGCCGAAACCAAACTGCTCCAAAGCAGCGGAGTCGCCGGTTTGCAGGTTGCGTGGAAGAAACCGTTGGACGGAGCGAAGACGACAGACGAAATGTTCGCCGTAGACGAGAACAACGAGCTGCCGGTGAGTTCTTCCAACTGTTCGTTCGTTCCGTTCTCTCCTCATGAAACGGACGAGGCGGCGGTGTTGGAGCTGCCGTACACACGCGCTGACCCGCTTCACTCTCGTCCTGCCCAACGAGAGTTTTGGGCTTGCCGCTCGGCTGCAGAAGGCGGACGCGACTGATGGCCGGAATGGACGTGAGTGCGGAGTGCGCGGATTTCCGGTTACTTCTAGCTTCTTTTAGGTCAAACTGCCCTGCTTTACGATGCGCTCGCAGATCGCCCTGAAAGACGTGGTGCAGAAGCGTTTCAATACGGGATTCCACAGCAGCTGGTACTCCGACGGCCCCAACAACGACCGCGTTCTCATTGCGGAGGCCGCGGACGAGGCGTTCGTTGAGGTGAGTGCAGCGGTGGAAACTGGGCATCGTTGACTGAAACATCCCATTGTTTACAGTCCTTTTGATCCTATGATTCACTGGCTTTCAAGTGGACGAGAGCGGCAGCGACGATCGAGCTCCTGTTCGTCTACGACTCCCGCCTGTCAAATCCCCAACAATCGCCTGTTCCCCTTCCTCAATCTCCTACGAACAAATTTCGCTCTTCGTCGGCCGCTTCACGGGCCACTTGTTGTGGACGCGCTGTTTGTTCGTCATTTCGAGTAATGAACGACCATCTGCCGCGGATGAGATCGAGCGGGGACCGACCGCTTTCGAGGGCGAGCGGGCAGACAGACTGAGGAGCGAGCGGGCGGAGGACGTGGCGAACGGCGGGCTGATCGCGGCGGGATTTCGTGCAGGGGCGAGTGGGCGACGCTCGGCGCATCGCATTTTCGGCGCCAATCGATCCCCATTTTTTCTACGCGTGATGTCGGCCGACGGCGAAACGGGCGTCAATTTGATGGATAATTCGAGCGGTGTCTCGAAGCTAATGGCGAGTTTCTCTTCAAAGCAGCTATGAGTGTTCCTTCCTTTCCAGTTTGAATGTTCGAAGTGCGGGATCATGGTGGGGCGACACAAAGCGAGCCACGAAGCCGCCCACGACCGAAAGGACGGCTTCTCGTGCGCCGTTTGCGGAGTTCTCTGCTGCGACCACAGCCGCCGGAACGAGCACGAGCGGAAGGTGCACCGTTTCGAGCGCGCAAAAGACGACCGGCGCGTGCGCGGCGCTGTCAAGATCACGACGGTCAGCTGGAGGCGAAGGAAAGGAATCTCTGCCGTTCTTCAGGACCAACTGCGGGAACTCGTGAACGTCGGCTTTAAGTTGGCGGACGTTCAGTCGACAGCCGTCGCCTCTGCCGCTCCACGAACGGAAATTGAGGCGACCGAAGAGGGAACTCCTGGCGATCATGAAGGAGGACCCGCAGAAGGAGGGAGTGAGTGGCGTCCATTCTCTCGTTCACTCAGCCCTGCTTGCTTTCAGCTTTTCTGTCCGATTTGCCACGTGCGAAGCGGAAGCGGTTTCATCGCCGAGCAGCACCTGGCCGCCCACCACTCCGAAGGGCTTTTCGTCTGTTCGTTGTGCGGCGTCCATCACCGGCGGGCTCGCAATCGGCGAGTGCACGAGCAGACGGTGCACGGCTTCGAGCGGCACGCGAAGGACCGCGGGCGGCGAGAGGCCATTCGGATCGCTCCCGTACGTTCCTCTTTCTGCTTTAATCGTGCTTTTCTCAATTGAAGGACCAATGGACGATGTACTTCCAACCCGGAACGAACATCGAAGAAGTGCAGAAAAGAGCCGTGAAGCCGCGCGGCGAACATCGGCGGCACACGATCGACGTCCCGCTCCAGGCCGCGCCGGGCGCTCGAGCGGCTCGAAAGCGGGCGGCCTTCGTCGAGGTGATCCAACTGGACGACTCGGACGAGGAGTGGCCGCAGGCGCCGAAGAAGCCGGCCGCTCGCAAGTTCTCGACCTTTCTCTGTGATTTTCATCTCCAATTCGTTGCAGGCGGTACCGTTCGCCACATGAGCCGTTCCGAGTTCCTCGTATTGTAGTCGAATGGAGGTGTCTTTGATGAATCTCCCGTTTTATTCGTCTGTTCTCGAGTTCCATCTTTGTCGGTTGTTTGTTTTGTTGAAATTAAACTGCTGTCTACACGAACGTCGTTTGGTTGGCGGCAACAAAACGGCAGGGGGACTCGTGGGTCGGTCTCTTCGCTTCGTTCGGCTGCGCGCTCTCGTTCTCGATGCCGACGTCCAATGATCGGGCTAACGAGTGACAGGAACTCAAGCGGAAGGAGACGACGCGTCCACTCGACCGGCCACAAACGGCGAGAACTCCCGACCGCTTTCAAATGAGAGAAGACGCCCTTCCGTCGCATGCTGCACGACGCTCTTTGACGCGGCGGGTGACTGCTCGTGGGCGTTGGACAACTCGGCGATCGAGCCGCAAGTTAAATTGCGATGAACCTAGTGCGTCGAGACCCTTGGATCCTTTCGTTCGAGCAAGGCTTTCCTGCAGCAACGCCTCTATTCTCCCGCTCGTGGGGTAGCCCCTCCATCCACGAACTGTTTATGCGGACATCGAACGTGACAACAACAAAAAGAGTACCGTGGCAATGATCTGCGCGCTCACTCGTGCACAACGGCCTTCTCGATCAGCCGGAGGACGACGGGCGGGTGTTCGGCGGCGAACTCCATCCACTCCGCGCGGTCGTGGAGCTGCGGGTAGTGGCGGGCGGCGAAGTCCAGCGCCCACTCGCGGAGCTTCTCGAGGGCCGGGTGTTCGAGCGAGAAGTCCAGCATTTCGACCACGTTCTCGAGAGCCACCTTCGCGCAGAGGTGGTCGACGGCCAGGTCCTGCAAGGAGAGAGCGGAGTGGAAGTGCGCTCTCGGACGACTCACCCGCAGCAACTTCACGTTGTACTTGTCAGCCGCAAGGAACAGATAGCCGGGCGTTCTGCTCGAGGTTCTCCACGCGGCCCGTGTACATGAAGCGGAGCATCGCCTCGACGATCTCCGGCTCGATTCCTTCAACGCAGATCGCGTTGGACTCGCTCTCTTTCCACTCGTGCTCGAACATCGCCCGGAAGACGTCCGAGTGGAGGAACAGGAACGCCTTGTAGACCTGCAGGAAGACGTGAGTGGAGCAAAAGAAGGAGCGGGCTCACGTGGAACACGCGATCTCCCACGAAAATCCGCTACGTCCGTGTAGGCGGCGTCGTTGAACTTCTGGTCGAAGCGGCTGTTCACCGGGCCGCCCTCGTCCATTCGAAGCGGCGGGAGCTGCGGGACGACGCGGTAGCCGTGGACGAAGAGGTCCAGACGACCGTCCCAATACTCGCTGATCGCGTCTTGGAACTCGACGGTCGCCTCCGTCCGGTCGGCGGTGAAGGAGGCGATGTTGCCTAAAGAGAAGCAGGGATGTTGCGAAAGAACTGGATTGTAGCCTACCTTTGATCGACGTGCAAGGCTGACGTTCTTGGGCCCCGACCCGCCAGTCCGCTTGGTCGAGGTCAACGTTCACTAGCCACAGGTCGTACTTGAGGACCACCTCCTGTGTGTTCGGCGGGAGTTGCGGGAGAGAGAGCTTTGCGACGAGCGGATTGTAGATCACATCTTCGTCGTCGTCGTCGTCGTCTTCGGAGAATTTTTCGGCCTCCTTCTTCAGCTCGATGCTGAACTTGCCGACCTACTCGACGCTCACCTCCGTTTTCCAGTTGAAAGCTCCGCCGTAGAACTCGTAGTCCGGAAGCTCGCCGATGTGATGCTGCAACAACGAGAGCGACGGCTGGAGCTGGAAGGGGAAGACGGCGGTCGGCGGGTCGAAGGGAACGCAGATCGTCAACGTCTCGCCCTCCTCGAACTTCGCGAGTTCCTGCGGGTGACGAAATTGGAACGGACATCGGGTTTCGCGTCCACTTCGATCACTAAATGCAAGTGCATGTGAAGGGACTTGAATGAGAGGGTCACTCACTCTTCTCCGCGCTCTTCGTCCCGTCCTCCCGCTCGATCCAAAGCGGCCGGTCCTCGATGAGAGGCCCGTCCAGTCGCTCGTTTCGTTCAGGCAGCGGAAGTGAATATTGGAGCGCGTCTCCTTGTCGAGTTGCAGGAAGAAGCGGGTCTCGCTGCCGTCCTCGGACTTCAGGACGAAGAGCCCGCTCGTGATGACGTCCCCGTCGTCCGCCTGTCGCCATCGCTGCAGAAAGTCCGCGATCTTCCAGCGGAGGACTGAATCGTCGTCCATTTCCATCAGGACGTCGGACATGCTCGCTTCTGCAAACGAACGAGAAAGGTTGTCGCGAAAAGGCAGAGAAAACCACGTCTGCTGCCGGCGGATTGCGCAAACCACTCGACCGGCCGGCTGACAAACGGCGGCGGCGAGTGGAAGACAGACGGAGAAAGGGCGGACGGAAAGCCACAAAACGATCCGCCCGCACGGCGGCGGAATTTCATCGTCGGACGTCCGATCGGTCGTGAAGTGGCGGGGACGACAGAAATCGCGCTGGACATGAGACAAACGGAAGACCGGCGAGTGTTCCAACAAAACGGTGGATCCGCAGAGAGATACAGCTCTCGTTCTCCTTTGTTGATTTCACCAGTGTTTCGGTCTTCCAAGCTGGTCGCGCTTCAACTCGCCTGCCTTCTCCACCGCCTTTCTTCAAGACTGTCGACCCTTTGCGTCGCTTCTCGCCCCGTCGATGAGCGGTCGGGTGCACCCGACCGCAGCCAAAAATTGTATCCGGATAGAAACCGCGCGCGATGAGCAAGGATGGCACCTTTCGGCGCCGCTCCTTCGTTCTGGCGGGGCGGCTCGTCGCATGGGCACGCGGGTAGGCGGCGACATCACCGATGGACCTCTGTGAGGGAAGACGTCACTGGCGAAGCGAGGGCCCCGCAAGAAGAGCGCATGTGCGGTTGAAAACCGATGAGGACGCGGAGCGAGCGGCCCTCTTCGCCCATCTGCTGGGCGGGTCGACTAATGGGCCGCGCACGAGGGAAGACGGACAGACACGAATGACCTCTCGAATCCACACGCCGTCCACGCGTCTCCTCTCTTTCTGGCTACCTTTTTGCTCGTGACTTGCTCGCTCGCCGACCGCCGCTCGGTTGACTCACGGCCAGCAAGCAACGAGGAGCGACCTGAACGCGTTGTTTTAACGGGCTCGCGCATTCGTTTCACTCGCTTTCGTGCAAGTTCCACTCGACGAATCAATTCAACCAAGCACGACAACGATGTTTATGATGAAAGCTCATTCAACAACCGGAGGACACCAGCAATGTCCGCGTTCAATGCTTCGCGTCGACTTGATTGGTCTGAACAGAAGAGACGGCGTAAGTGAAAGCAATCGAATGAGGAAGCTGACCTGCAGAATGCCGACGATCATTCCGAAGAGGCCGATGGCCGAGGCGAAGATTTCGATGACGAGGATCCGCACGAACAGTGCGGGATTCGCGGCGTCGGCCAGCGCGGCCCCGCTGCCCACGACGCCTGCAGAGAAGCGGATGGATTGAAGCTGTTGGAGGACACTTACCGACGGCGATCCCGCACACGAGATTCGAGAAGCCGACCGTCAAGCCCGCCGCGAAGAGATGGAATCCGGCGGCCAGCTGGCGGCGCCCCTCGGCGGTCGTCCGGTCCAACAAGGGGCGGTTCAAAGCCGCCAGTTTGGATTGAATTACGAAGGTCACGATGACGCCGAAGATGGCGACCGCCTCGCAGAAGACGATCGAGACGAGGTTCTTCGTGCGGATGCGCGGCGCCTTCACCGCGGCGCCCAGCAGCGACGAGCCCGTCGTGAAGATGCCCCTGCAAGCAGTGGATGAGAAAGGACTTCTTTTTTTCGTCGAGAACTCACCAGGCCGCTCCGAGGACGGACAGCGAGAGCGCGCAGCTCATGCCCAGCCCACTCCACATTGCGGGGCTCGTCTCGGTCAGCAGCCAGCCGACGTCGAACGACGCGCCCCGGCCGGTGAACAGGTGGAAGAGGGGTGAAGAAGGGCCTTCTTTCCATTGATTCAAAGGAGAACTCACTAACTGCGATGAAAACTGCCCACGCGGCAGCGGAGAGAACGAAGAACGTGCGCACGAGTGGACCGGCCATCACTTTCGGTCGTTCGGGGTGCAAATGAAGTGAACGGGCAAGCGAGAGTTCTCCTTCTCTCGATGGGGGCAACAGCTGGCCGACCACAAGTCAACTGTTTCGTCTGTCGACCCGCAGCGTTCTTTTCTCCCCCGCTCGCCTCGAATTGCCGGTCGTTGCCCGCTTTCTCGTCACTTATTTCGTTGTTTCGGCGCGTTCGCGTGCCGTGGAGTTCTCCTTTTCATCGATTCGAATTCGTTTCCGTTCTCGTTTAAGCGCCTTCTTCGGCTCCTCCGCGCGTGACCGGCGAGATGGCGAGGAAGAAGAGGAACCCGTGAGCAGACCCCACACACCACCTTCGTTTGATTCTCGTGTTCAGGAAACCGGACATCCTGGCCGCCAAGTTGGCGTCGCTCTCGCTGGACCCGCCCGCCGCTTCCGACGACTCGTCCGATGCCTCGGAAAGCGAGGACTCGTTGGGAGGTGCGGTCGACCCGATCGCCTTGATGCGGGAACATTGCGAGCTGAACGTCGGCCACCTCGTTGACGAGCACCGAGCTGCCCACCACTCGGCCGAAGAAGGCGGACGAGGAGGAAGAGAAGTGAGTCCGCCGTTCCTTCCGCCTGTTTACCGCTCGTTTTCAGTCCAAACGCCCGTTTGCCGAAGGAGTTCGCGTTCCTCTTCGATCTCCGCAAGCTGGACGAGAGCGGGCTGCGGCGACATCCCGTGAGTCCCCCCCCTCTTCCTTCCATCGACCTCCGGCTTCAGAAGATCTGGAACGTGCTCACAAGCCGCCCCCACACGATCGCCGCCTTGATTCGAAAGGAGGTCGCCTGGATCGCCCTCAAGTGGGCCCACGAACACCTGAACGCGCGCCGGCCGGTCCTCGCGGGCGCCTCGTGGTCGCTGGGGGAAATCCGGCAGCTTGGGGAGAAGGTCGCCGTCTTCTTCGAGCTGCAGCGACCGCCGAAGCGAGAGGACGGGGAGCCCTCGAACGGCGGCCACCTGCGGAAGGGCGCGATCGTCCGCGTGTTGCCCGCGAACAGCGAAGAGGCGGACGGGATCCCGCAGGCGCGAGTGGTCCGCTCGAATCAACAGACGGCCACGATTAAAAGGTCCTCCTCCCCGCCCACAAGAACCTCCGGAAGAAGCTGGAGAAGCGGCTTGCCGACGTTCCGGTTCGTCCATTCCGTCCACTCCTCTCTTGATCCCCGTGCTTGCAGGGAGTGGACGTCTACGAAGTGAACTCCGAGCTTCGTCGCGACGGCGATGTTGAAGTCGATCGAGCGGCTGCGAGAGGGGCGTCTGCGACCACGTGCTGGCCCCCGCCCCGCGCTTCAAACAAGTGCGTTCCCTCCTCTCCTTTCTTTTAAATCGTCTTCCTTTTTGCAGGACCTCGGGCAGTTCGAGAGTGACTTCTCGGCCATCCAGCCGGCCTTGAGCGCGTACACGGAGCTTGACGAGCAGCAGATGCGCGCCCTCTACGCGATCTGCACTGCCGCCCACTCCGACGCGCCGTTCGTCCTTCACGGGCCGCCGGGGACGGGCAAGACGCGGCTGATCGTGGGCGACGGTCTGCTGCCTGCTGGAGGTGAACCCCGAGTTCCGCATTCTCCTCACCGCCCCGTCGAACATGGCGGCCGACATGATCGCCCTGAAGCTGAAGGAGAGCTTCGCCGCCCCGGTGATCGACGACCGGCAACGTCCTCCGCCTCCGCTCCACTGGGAACGACTTTACCTCTCGCGACCGCCGGCTGGACCCGATCTCCTCTTTGTGGGTCCTTCCGCTCCCTCCTCCTCACGCCTCTCGTTCAGCGACGAGCGAGAAAGGGCGCGTTCACCATCCCGACGGCCGAAGAGCTCCGCGAGAAGCGCGTGATCATCTGCACGCTCGGCTGCTCCGCCCACGTGGTGCAGCGGTTGGCGCCCGGCCATTTCAGGTGGGATCCGACTGCTTTCTCCCTCCATCCCCTCCTTCCAGCCACATCTTCCTGGACGAGGCCGGCCAGGCGTCCGAAGGAGAGATTTGGATCCCGATCGGCGGCCTCGCGACTCGCACGACTTCCCTCGTGTTCTGCGGGGACGACAAGCAGTTGGGGCCCGTTTGCACGCTGGATTTGAGCAGGGAGGTCAGCGAGAAGTTCGAGTCGCCGCTCGTCCGCTACTCCAATTTGCCGCTCTACGCAATGGAGAAGTTGGGACTCTTCTCGATTAGTTCACCCACTCTCGTGTTTCAGGCGTCTGGTCGGGCAGTGGAACCTCTCGTACCGCTGCCCACCAGTCCGTCCTCAACCTCGCCGCCGAAATCTTTCGTTCGGAGGGCGCGGCGGGCGACACGGACGACGGAGTGCAGTGGGAGGGAGTCAGGGCCGGAGTGAGTGCTTTCATTCGCTTCTACGGACACTCAACCTTTCAGTCGTTCAGGAGTCGCCGTTGATGTTCGTTGCGGTCGACGGCCGGGAAGTTCAGCAGCCCTTCTCGTACGCGAACAAGGAGGAGATCGCCGTCGTGCTGGAGTACCTCCGCCGTCTCACTCGCGACTTCCCGCAGCTGCAGGCGGGGGACATCGGCGTCATTTCGCCCTATCGGTGAGTGCGGGCAGATCAGGCGAGATTTCGGAGGTTGCAGGCACCAAACGAACCTGTTGAGGGCTGCCGTCTTGCTCGCTTCGGACATCGACGGAAAGGAGGAGATCGTGGTCGACAGTGCGGAAAGCTTCCAGGGCGGCGAGCGGAAGGCGATCATTCTGACGACCGCCCGGACGAGCAGTCTGGGCTTTCTCGCGTGCAACAAGGTGAACGAGAGGGATTGCGGCTGGATTCCATTGGTTTAATTGCAGCGCCTCTACCTTCTCGCTCACTCGCGCGAGCCACCTGCTGCTCGTCGTCGGGCACGAGCCGACCCTCTCGCGGCCTCCTGCTTGGCGGCGGTTCGTTTCCGACGGCCGTCTTCTCACTCTCCCCCTTGCAGTTTGATCGAACACGCGGTGGAGAACGAATCGTTCGTCCAGTGGGATGCCGAGAAGAAGGCGCCGTCCAAGCCCCTTCCCGCCGCTCCTCTTCGCCCCGCCGCCGCCAACTCGAAGAGGATCCCGCCGACCATCTTCAAGAAGCAGCCGGCGGTCGTCCGCAAGAAAAATTGGCACTCGCAGAAGCTGGACGCCAAGAACCGCTGGTCGGCGGACGAGCGCGAGCGACGCGCTACTTGAGGCGGCATTGTGATCAAAGATACCCACTTTCTTCCTGCACGTTCGTTTGACTGACTCCTATGCGTGATTGTTCTTCTTGTGTACTAGTCGTCCGGATAAAAACTTGTTTTTGTTATGTTCGTGAAGCAGGTATTTTGCGGACCCCATTTTCTTTTTTTTTTCAGTCGATTATTGCTAACTTCCGCGAAGTGTCCTGATTGCGGAGGAACAAGACAGGGAGCGACCAAGGAGCGGTCGAGGGTATCGGAGAACTCGACGACCTGCGGGTGAGTATCAAAAGTCATTCTCCTTAATTAGCGATCGGGTGCACCCGACCGCGTCCAAAAATTGAGCATCCGGATGAGATGGCCGTGCGCGATGAGCAAGGAGAATGTCCCGCTAGGGATCGTCAATCCTTCGTTCTGGTTGGCGCTCCCGCTTCGCAGAGGCCGGAAAGCCAAAGCGATGTCGAGAACGATCGTGCTTCGCAAGAGCAGGAAATTTCGAGACAAGAAAGGCCGCCCAGAAGAGCGCAGAGTGCTGTTGAAAACCGAATAACAAGCAGCGGGACCGCCGTCCCTCTTTTTTCTCTCCGTCGCCTCGTTCACGGGACGGGCGGGAGGGCAGACGTGCAAGTGCCGGGTCTTTGCGCACCCTCGCTTTTCTCTTTTCCTCTTGGCCACTCGTTTGCTTTCGCCCGAGCGCAAGGTCATCGCGCACAGGCCGCAAGGAAGCAGGACAAGCGAGTGAAAGCCGAGTTTGTAGTTTTTTGTCGGCTTTTACCGCTACAGGTTGGAAAAGTAAAAAAGTAATCGACTCGATTATGCGTTGTTTGAGTCTTTATTCAGCCATGACATCAATAAAAGGAAGGTCGATCGATGGGAGTGGGAAAGCGAAAGGGTTGATGTATGGCGCAAACCCACGCCCTAGCGGGTCAAAAGCGAGTGTGGTCGCTGCAGCCGGCAAACCGCCTTCCCTCTCTGGTCACAACGACTGCTTCCTGCCGCACGCGGTGGTTATTCGATCAGCTGTAGAGTGGTTTGGGCAAATTCCTCATTTTCGTCCCCACCCACTGTTCTAGCGACCGTCCTGCTCAACGATGGAGAACGCGAAAGTGGTGAAGATCCGTGAAGTGCCCGACGAGCAGGGCGAGCGAGAGTACGTCCCACAATCCCTGTTCATCCTTCACCTTTCACTTGCAGATCCTCGACTACAATCAGGTCTCCGATCAACTCGAAGCAGACACGATGCAAGTGGCCGTGCTCCTTGACCGAACGCCCGCCGCGTGCTGCCTCCTTCTGCAGCAAGAGGGTTGGAATGTGCAGGCCACCATCCAGCGGTTCGTTCAACATTCAAAATGCTGGTTTGAAGGCGTGTTCAGGCAATTGTGTCGTTCGGTCGAAACACACCGTTTTAATCGCGACACGGTCAAGCTACCGCTCGCTGGGACCTTCCACACCCACCGGGAAGCCACGTGCCCGATCTGCTTTGAAGACGCACCGCTTCAATCGATTTGCCGGACTCATCGCTACTGCCGCGAGTGCTGGAGGCAGCACGTGGAGACACAAGTGTGCACAATGCAGAGCACACTCACTCCTTTCTGCTTTACAGGTCCTGAGCGAAGGCCAGTGGCTGGTCGAGTGCCCGGACGGGGATTGCCGCCGGCTGACCGAAGACCACTTGCGGGAGTTGGGGCTGGGCAGCGGGACGTGGGCGGCCTTCCGCCGCTCGATGCTCGACAGCTACATTTCCGTAAGCATAATCAGTGTCTTCCATCAATTATTGCCTCATTCAGGCCAAGGCCTTGCTGAAGGGCTGTCCGGGGGCCGACTGCCCGCAGATCTGGAGCCTGGCGACTGCAAATCCCGCTCGTTCACTCGCCTGCACCTGCGGCACCGCCTTTTGCTCGGCGTGCGGCCTCGAGAGCCACGAGCCGGCCACCTGCGACCAGTGGCGTCGTTGGAACAAGTGGGAGGACGAGCAGAACAGGAACAAACTGTGGATGCTCACCAACACCAAGCGGTGTCCTCGCTGCAACGTGAGCAAACATACACTTGCCTTTGTACTCTTCTTTAATGAGTGCTCGTTGCAGGCGAACATCGAGAAGAGCGGCGGTTGCAGATACATGATGTGTCGGAACCGCTCGTGTCGCCACGAGTTCTGCTGGGATTGCCTTCAGTCGTGTCCGCACCCTGCCTTCTTCTCGGACCACCACTGCGATCCCGCGGCCGTCCGACAGAACGCCGACCAAGCGGCCGCACGGGAGGCACTGAAGCGACACTTGAAGAACCGCACGATCTTCGGGTTACTGATCGAACGATCTGGCCAGCGAACGAAGGTGGGGGTCACCGCTTGCATCATTATTGTCCTACTAACTCGCCACTTCTTGTTTCAGCTGCTCGAGGAAATCAACGCGGAGCTGGACGAATGGCGCTTTGCGACGTCTCGCGACCGGCCGGCCGGCTTCTTCGACGCCGAAAGCGAGGCGTTCCGCGCGGCCGTCGAGGTTTCCGCTCGCGGCATTCGAGTTTACGCCTTCGCTCACGTCTTCGAGTGCTTCCTGACGCGCGACCACGCCTCTTTCGTCTTCTTCCGCAACGAATTGAGTCGAGGGCTGATGGCGCTGAAGCGGGCGATCGAAGGGCGCCCGCTGCCCACCGACTCGGCCGCCTTCCGCTCGCTCTACGCCGCCCAATTGAAGCGGCAAGTCGGCGAGGTGCAGCGAAGACAGGCCGACCTTCTTCGCTTCTGCCGGGCGATCAACAACAACGAGCAAACGAGCGGCTTCTTCGGGCTGATCGCGGAGAACTCACGGGCTCGTTGTCGCCTCCTGCATCTCTTCCTCAAACTGTTGATTGTTCTCCTCTTCATCGCGAATTTCGTTGTTTGGGCGTTCCCCTGACGATGGGTGGTGCGCGAAGTCGCCTTCAGAACGCCTTTTTTGCTTCTACACGTTGTTGTTTTCGTTTTAGCCGGAATAAACAAGCTCTTTTGCGCTGCCACCTTCCTTGTTGCTCGTCGTCCCGCTCCGCCGTCGTCTGCTTTTGTGCAGCAACAGTTCGCAAGTGGTGGATGAAGTTGAGCACAGACAAAGAAAGCGGCTCGAATGCAAACAAGCAAGAATCAATCGCTCATTTCCGCCCAATCACTTCTTTTCGCCCACTCGCGCGCCGACCGGCCGCCCACTCGACGGCGATGGCGGACGTGCCCGAGATCCTCTCGAACGTGTGCGGAACGATTCAAAACAACTTCATGATCACGGAGATGACCGACGACCCCATCCGCGCGAGACTACGGCGTCTTCAACGCCTTCGACCACAGCCAGCCGGAGAACGTGAGTCTTCCGCCGCCTTCCTCACTCCCCCTCCTTCAGTTCACTCAAATCTACGTGTCGAACCCGGAGGTGTCGCGCGGGCGCTGGCAACAGTCGTGGCAACAGTCGCTGGCCGCCACGCAGAGCGTGCTGGAGGCGGTGCGGGGCCGCTCGCTGCACTTCCCGAAGCTGGTGAAGGCGGGACGTGTGAAACGAGTGAGTGGGCGGCCACTCGTCCTTCGATCCTCCTGCTTGCAGTTGATCTTTGGAGTGGAGGGCCTGCAGGAGCACGAGAACGACGCTGAGTGCGCGCGCATCGTCCTCATCGTCAAGAATCCCGTGCCCTACGTCCTGCTCTCGAACCTCACCGCCTTCTCGCCCAACGGGTTTGTTCGTCCATTTCTCTTCTCCTAATCGGAGATTGCAGAGTGCTGCCGGTGGAGTTGACGCTACAGATCGGCCTCGGGATGGTGCGCGCTCTGGCGGCTCTCCACCGCTGCGGGTTCGTGCACCGCCTCGTCTCGCCGCACTCCTTCTCGTTCGTGACGCCGCCGACGGTGGAGAACTTGGTGAACCGCCTGCTGATCACGGACCTCAGCCTCTGCCTGCCGTGGCCGCGCCGTCCGCGTCGCGCGGTCCCGTTCGTGGGCACGCCGCGCTACGCCGCCCTCTCGGCGCACGACGGCCGCGAGCAGGGGCCCGCGACGGACGTTCAGTCGACGGTCTTCGTGATGGCCGAGTTGGCGGCCGGGCGGCTGCCGTGGCGCTCGGCCGCCTCGCTGCGCGTCGTCCGCGACCTGAAGGCCGCCTTCCCGCGCACCACCGAGTTCCAGCGCCTCCCGCGCGAGATTCGCACGCTCTACCGGCGAGTCCCGTTTCGCCCACTCATTCACAAGGCGGATTGCAGCGACATGATGCTCACCTCGCCCCAGTCGACCCTCGACTACGCCGCCGTCCAGCAGCCGTTCAAGGCGGCCCTCGCCCGTCGCGGCTCCAAGGCCGAGAACCTGCCGCTGTGGCTCTTCCAGCCTTGCGAGGAGTGATCGCTTGTCGAGTGAGGGAATAAACCCAAGTCAATTCGGTTTTCGGCGTTGAGTAAAAAGGCCTAGAAAAGAACTCGCGCGTTAGCGGCGCTCGCCGTTAAATTGCTTTTTGTGAACCGTTCAATCCCGTCCAACTACCGATTCTTTCACAAGTTTCGCTCACGATTTGAATTTGCATGAAGCGAACAAATTCGGCCTGTTCGTCTCCGACTCGTCCGTCGACCTCCTCGGGCGGCATTCGCTCTTTGGACCACCCGCCCCGGCCAGCCGCCTTTCCGCTCCGCTCCGCTCGAGATGTCCAAGGAGAAGAAAGAAGACACGACGCAGACGGAGGAGTCGCCGCAAACGACCCACGCGGCGACGACGCTCGCCTCCAGCACTCCGACGGCTTCGACGCCGAGCGGCGACCGGACGCGCGAGGAAGTGAGTTCTTCCTTCCGCCCACTCACTTCTTTCGGTTGCAGACGACGACCACAGACACGGGCGACCGGAAGGACGAGCCGAAGACGACCGACGGCCCCTCTTCCGTTTGTTCTCTCCGTCCGCTCACTCCTTTCGGTTGCAGAAGGCGGGCGATCTGCAGTGCGGCCACGTGTGGACGTTCGACCGCTCAGGCCAATCGTTCAAGCTGGTCGCCCTCCTGCATCGCTCGCGCGTGGCCGCCGTCTATAACGTGAAGCAAGTGCGCCCCGAGTCGAAAAAGGGCCAGGAGTTCGCGATGAAGGTAGAGCGGATCGGACAGGCGGCCTTCTTGCGCGTGAGTCTCCCTTCTTCCTTCCACCCACTCCTCTCCGGCTGCAGAAAGAGCTGAACGTGTTGGACGAGGTGCGGCGCTATCGCGAGCACTTCCGCCGCCTGCAGAAGCCGCTGACCGACCGGCTGCCGCACTTGGTCGACTTCGGCATGACGGAGGGCTTCCGCTCGCTCGTGATGCCGCTCTACTGGATGAATCTGCACGAGCTGCGCCAATCGCGTCCCCGCCACGCCTTCCAGTACGCCGTCCCCCGCCTCTCCGCTTCACTCGGTTCTTGCAGGGGGCGGACGGCCATTCGCTTGAACGTGCTCACCCTGGAGGCCGTCATGTTCCTCCACAAGATCGGCTACGTGCACGGGAACGTCTGCCTGCGCAACTTCATGATCACGACCGACCGCCGCTTCGTTCGGCTGATCGACTTCTCGTACGGGCACCAAGTGATCAAGGCGAAGTGAGTCCTCTGCCCTCCGCCTGTCCCCTCACTCGCCTGCAGAAAGTCGAGCGGCCGCTCGGAGGGCCTCGACCGGATCTTCGCCGCCCGCTCCGTGATGCAAGGCCGGCGGCCCACGAACCGCGACGACGTCGAGGCGTGGCTCTACTGCTGCTTCAGCCTCATCTGCCCGTCGCTGCTGCCCTGGCACGCGTTCGAGGACGCCGACGACATCCGTGCGGCTAAGGACCGCTTCCTGAAGAATCCCGGTCCGTTGCACTCGCCCTCCTGCTCACTCCTCCCCGTTGCAGTGGCCGAACAGGAGCAACACGCGTTCATCTACTCGAACCTGCCGCCCGAGTACCAGCGGCTGGTCCACTTGTTCCTGAGCGTTGAAGTGAGTTCCATCCTCTTCGTCTTCCCGCTCACTCGGGGCTGCAGATGGACGTCCAGATCGACCCGAAGCGCTTCCACAAACTCGTGGCGGGCGCCGCCCGTCGCGCCCAAATCGACCACCAGGAGCCGTGGGAGTGGGAGCCGCCGCGCAAACGTGAGCAGTCGGCCGGCCGCCCGCCCGTTCACCCGCTCGTTTCAGCCGACGAGAAGCCGAAGAAGCCGCCGGCCGGTGAATCCTCCCGCTCCTCTCCGCTCCTCCAACTCGCGTGTTGCAGGCGGCCGCCAAAAGAAGGCGCCCACCAAGACGATCGACGCGACCGTGAGCACCGAGGTCACCGAGGAGACGGCCGAGCAAACCGCCGTCTCGGAGTCCACCAGCAGCGACCTCCAGCCGCCCGCCGTCCCCAAGGCGAAGAAGTCGGCCGCCAAGACGCCGAAGCAGAAGAGCGTCCCCAAGGGCAAATCCAAGGCCAAGAAATGATTCAGTCGGGAATAAACACGTGATGCGGAAATGTGTGGGCTTGAGGAAAGGGAACGGCGCGAGTTATTCACGGTTGCTGTAAGAATTTAATGGCTAGCCTTTACAAAGTTCACGTTGTCCGTGCCGAGAGAAGGAACTGTTCTGGAAGCGATCAAGGCCGCCTGCCGCTCAACCAGCCGTTGCCTGTTCATTTCTTTCCCATCAAGCAGAGCGGTCGGTCGGAATGCGTTCCGCTGCTCTTTCCGTGTGGATTTTTTCGCTGCTCCTGATCGCCAGTTCGGCGAAGAGCAGCAAAGAGGATCCGAAGACGAGCGATTCTTGCGTCAAGCCGAACGACGTCGACGGTGTGCCGAACGGCGTGTAAGCTGCTTGACTGCTCGTTCTCTCGTCTACCCTCCCGTTCAGGTCGTTTGTCGGCTGCAACCAGACGGCGGAGGCGTGGCTCGAATGGGGACACTGCGGGGACGGCGTCCTCTTCGTGGACATTTCGAGCGAGCGGATGGGAGAAGGCGGAAAGTGCGCTCTTCCTCTCTCTTCTCCACCCCTTACACTCCCTTCAGCTTCACGTTGACCGTGGGATGGGAGTGCGCGATCCGAGTGCATCGAATCAAACACAACGGCGCCTTCCGCTTCTTCTTGCGTTCGTTCCGCCTCCCTTCCGCTCACTTCCTCTTCTTGCAGCCGCCCTGAACTACGTGGAGAACGGGCCGGAGCTCCGATTCGTGCTGGACTCCACTCGGGACGACTTCGTGCTCGTCGAGCGGGCGGGCGGCCGGCGGACGCTCGGCTGCGCGCCCGTGTGGCTCCTGAGCGAGTCGGCCGACCGGCGGCGCTTCACGAGTCGACTGGCCGTCTCCCCCGCGCAATCTTCTTTGGAGTCCGTGGTCAACGTAACCGTGAGTGCATCCTCGTTCTTCCCCACTCCTGCCTGTTGCAGAGCAGCCACGCCTCCGTGGTCCCGCCCCAGCCGGCCGAAGTGCACGCGCCCATCCGCCACCCGTACACGCCCTCCAAGCTGCGCCACAGCGTGTGAAAGAAGCCCTTGTGTTGTTTGTTCGTGCAATAAAGCGTTTGGTTCGTGCGCGATGCCACGCCCGCATTTCCGACTGGCGAATGATCAACAAGTAGCGGCAAGTAGAAAGGGTTAGTGAGCCGGTTAGTTGCTTGAAGCACCGCAATGTTGCGATGGGAAGAACTCAGTTGATAAACGCCTTTCTTGCAGCAAGAGAACGGAGTCAAGAGACAGGGGAGTTCAGCGGAGTGCGGACCGGTCGCCCCACCGCAACGATTTAACGCTTGATCGAAGAGGGCCGTCTGCGGTTAGCTCTTGCTCGTAGTCGGAACGGCCGCTTTCCCTCACGTTCTCTTACGCTCCCCATCCACGAACAACTGATTTGCAACTGCTTTTATTCGTACATGCACAGAAAGAACAACGGGCTGGTGGATTCCATTGGTCGCCGCTCGCCGGTCACTCCTCCTTCGTCGGGACCTGCGTCTTGTCCGTCTTGAGCGGCTTCTCCTCTTCCGAAGCCCAATCGGAGACCACGTCGGCCATCTGCAAGCAGTTGGACGGGGATGGGCGGGGAAGAGGAATTGCCGTCGGGTAGTCGTTGCGGCCGGCCTTCTTGCCCGCGGCGATCATCTTCTGCAACAAAAGCGGGTGAATAGAGGGAGGCTTGTTTGTGGAGCACTCACCTCCTTCTCGTTGAGCGGGAAGTGGCGCGGCGTAACTGGACGGACGGCTGCGGGCCCTCGGTGGTCGCTTGGGTGGCGGAGATCTCGAGCGTCGACTCGCGCGGCCGCTCGCGGCCCACCGCCGTCACGCGCGTCTCCTCGACGGGCGGCAGGCGGGAGACGCGAGTGGTCGCTTGCGAGAAGGCGGCCGACGGCTGCGGCTTCTCGGCGGCCTTCGTGACGACCGACGGCTTCTGCTTGCTGCCGCCCTTGGACTCGTGAGTGCGCTCCTTTTTGTCGCTCTTCGGCTTCGGGTTGGTGGAACGGGCACTGGACGGCTTGTCCGAGGCGACCAGCGGCGTCTTCGCGCGACTCGCGCCCCTGGCCGCCTTCTTCGTCTTTCGGTTGCGGCTCCAGCAGACGCCTCCGATTGCCGACGGCACCCCGCACAGGAGAAGTCCCACAATAACAGCGCTGCAAGAAGACGAATGAGGGAAGGGGCGGACGGTGGACTTACGCGATGATGAGGATGGTCGTCCACGGCGCATGAGCCCCGGCTGCCTCGCCCTTCGATTTAAAGAGCTTCGCGTTCTTCTGAACGAGAGAGAAGTGACCAAAGAGGAGAGAGGGAGGGGAACTCACGAAAGTGGCGACCAGCTCGGGCAGCTCCTGCTCGAGGACGACGGAGATCTTCAGCACCTGCTGGCCGTTCTCCTCGACGAACGGCTCGCAGGTGAACGGCCTCGCCGGTTTGCTGCCCGAGCCGCCGGAGATCGACATGCCGTTCTTGCTTCCGCTGATCGACACGGGGAAGAAGAAGAGGTCGCTTCCCACCGCTGCAAGTCGGGTGATAAATAGCGACAAGAACGGAACTCACTCGTCATGATGTACCGTTTGTTGGGCTCCACGCTGCCCTCGATGGTGCAGTCGCCCGCTTTGATCATGATCCTGAACGAACGAGGTGGCGAGGAGAAGGGATGCGGGATGCACTCACGATTTGGACGCAAGCTCCCTTTGCGGGTGATCCCACGTGGACTCGAAGGACTTGCCCCGAACGTCAGGGCGGCCTTCGCTTCCTTTTGAGCGCCCGTGTAGACACTGCAACCGGTGAGGGGTAGAAGAAGGCAGAAGGAAGGAGAGGACTCACACCACGTCGTTCTTCTGCTCGAATCCCACGGGCTCCTCGTTGCCCTCGGCGAGCAGAGCGGCGAGGAGCAGGACGAGGATCGTCGCGTTCATCGTTGGCACAAAGAGAGGAGAGGGGCGGACGGAGGGGAGCGACTGCGGAGTGGATGGGGAACAGAGGAAACCGGCGCTTTCGCTCAGCGTTTGTACCCGCGTTTCACTCATGCAGATTTGGTCCGAAAGGCGGCGATTTGCACGCGGCTGCTCCGGCCTTCCGCCCATTGACGACCGTTGGCAGGGCGCGGACACTTGGGGGTCAGAGAGCGCGCAAGCTTTACAATAGACGAAGAGGAGAAGTCCCCCGCCGAAAGAGTGCCGCTCTCTGCTCGCCTGCCAGCCCGCGCGACCTGTTGGAGGAAGGCCACAAAAAGAAAGGAAAGAGTAAGTCGCTAACTACTCGTTGAGTTTTGACCTCCCGCTCGGGGATCATCAAAGTTACCACACGCGTTCTTCTGCCACGGCAGAACGGGAGACAATCCGGCTAATCAGTGACGCGCACGTCAGCGTCTTCTAATCATCGCGCGAGTCCGGCGGTTCAATTTTTGGCGGCCATCGTTGCTCGCGGTCGCTGTAATGGAGAACGGCGATGCCAAGCGGACTCACTTTCTCCGATCAGACAACAAAAAGAAGAGGCTGAGAGTCCCGGTATTCTGTTCGTTCACTTCTAATAGAAGCGACTTTATCGACTGCCTCATGCGGTGATGGAAGATTCGAAGCGGGATTCCTTCGAACAACGCTCTCCGCGCGCGTGCGCACGCACACAAGCAGATAGAAAGCAGCAATCCTGCGCTTTCTCGTCCCGCAGGGAGCGCGCGCCTCTCGCCGCCTGCCCGCTCGCCCGACCCGTCCACTCGCCGCCCGCCCGCCGGGGGGAGAGCGGGCGGCGGGGCTCGACGGGCATCTCTGGAGCCCGCTCATTCACGAACGAAGAAATTTTTCGCCTTTTACTAAAAATTTCCGTGATCGGGCTCGCTTATGAGTTCGCCCAATTTTTGGAGGCCCGTCGCTTGCGGCGGGCGAACTGTCCGCGGAGAGCACTCGGTTGGAGAAGCGAGGGGGTCGGTTCAGAAGCTGTGCAGCAACAATTGTCGCGAATTCTTCCGCTTTTTCATCAAGCAGGTAGACTGCGGTGTTTGCCGTGGTGAATGCCGTCCGCTTGCTCGGCTTCTTCGCGTCGCCGACGGCCGCGGCATTCTCTCATGAGCCAGGCGATCCACATGAGATGTCTGCGTGTTTATTCGTCAGCACCGAATCTCGCAGAGAACAGTTGAAAAGAGGAGACGACGGGCATCCCCGAAGAAGTACACGAGACCGTAGAGGATGCGAACTCCGCGATGAACGGAGGAGTACGTGTGAACCGGTCGGTGCCACGACCAGTCGGTCTCTCCGACGAACTTCCACCCGAATCGTTCGGCCACGCTCTCGCGAGTGACGTAGTCCCACTCCTTCTAAAACAGAGGAAAGCGGTCAGCAAACGACTCAAAAGAGCCAACCTCATCGTAGATCTCCACTCGCAACTCCACATCGTTGGCCGTCTCGTCGTCCTCCGCCGCGTACTTCAGCCCGAAGCCAGCGCCTTGAAGTTGGACCACCGCTCGTTCGGCGTGTTCCTTGATCCTCTGCACACTGGGCCACTGACTGGCGTACTGAATGCGATTAGTTGAGCGTTCTTTCTTCTCGGCACTCACACGAAGCTCGAGCCGATCGGAGCCAAAGCAGGTGAGCTTGAGGTGGTTGTTGATGGGGCGGAAAGAGAGAGGACTTCTCGGAGGTCGTCCCTCTCGAAGTTCATCTTGACGTGGAGCTCCTTCAGGTGCTCGTTCGGATGGAACGGCGCCCAAGTGTCCAATTGGTTGGAGGCGGATTCGTAGCGCTCCGCTGGGCCGAACGTGAGCTTCGCGCTCTTCAAGCGTAAGACGTCCGCGCAGTCTAAAACGAAAATAGGAACAACGGCCTGCTTCTTCCTTCACTCACACTTGGTCCCGTGACATCTGCTCAGTTCCACCGACTTCAGGGGAAACTTCCGACAGCGAAGAAGAGCGGCAAGGCGGTAGTCGCCGTCCACCTGCAAGCTCGTCACCTTGTCCGGCAGCGAGTCGACCAGGAAGCGCGTGTACGCGGGTTTGAGTGCGAACGTCCCCAATTTGATCGACGACAGCGAGGGGTTGTTTGAAAGGGACAAGAGGGGATGTACATAGAGCAAGAAGGAGCCTACCGTGCAAGACCGCCGCCACTTGCATCCAATCGGCCATGAAGCGGAGGTCCAGCACGTTTGAGCGGACCGCCCAATTGATCGCAATGCTGGTCCAGCCGCGGGCAAGACGCAGCAGACACACGACGCCTTCCAGCGTCTCCGAAACCTCGTAGGTCCAGTCTTTTCCGGACTTCCACAGCAAGACCGGCTCCTCGTTGCGCATGCAGATGGTGGCCGCTCGGGAGTCCTCCGCATTGAAGAAGGAGTTCAGGAACGGCCGGCTGATGAGGAGCGAGCGCCACGGCGGTGTCGAAAGTCCTCCGTACTCCGGAAACACCTTTGCACTCCAGCTCTTCCACATCAGAAAGTGCTGGACACCACGGCGGCCTTCGGGGGTGAGCGGACGGCATTGGCGGACGATCGGCTCTTCGAGGCGCGGCTTCTTCGACGCCGCAGCCATCGCTCCTGAAATGTGGGGAAAACTGAGAAAAAATTGGGAGAGTTCGCCCAAAAGGATTCTCTAAATCAACGAAAAAGCCTGCACACTTGCTCTCGATCTTTCGATCAAACATCGTGGGCACAAAATTCTTCAAAAAGGTGAAACTCACGTCGATTCACGAAATCCAACGCGGAACGAACGTCCGCGAGGAGGCGGCAGAGAGGAAATAGAACGCCAGCCGGCCGACTGGCGAAATGCCACAAACTCGCCGCGCGCCTGTTTTGCGGACTGTCGAAGCGGAACTTCGTCCGGTCGCCTTCCTGCACACCACTGAACGGACACTCCAGTTCAAAGGTTTTCTGCAAATCGTATCCATCGACGTGCTGTTGATTTCTGCCGCTTGTGATCGGCGGAATGCGATCTGCTTTGACGCGGAACACAGCCCTTTCGTTCGTTTCAGCTAACTCCCTTGACCCAACGAATGTGATTCTTCGATCGTTTATTTCCGCACCGAATAGGAGTGAGTGGAGCAGCTCGCGAATGACAGGTTCACTCGTCAAACGAAGGAGCAGTCGGCGGAGCGCGGAACGGCCATCCATCGTTGCTCCGCCTTCCACCAGTCGGCGCCCGCGGATTGTCGAGCGGTCGGTTCAGTGGGCGAGACGGCGTTCTCCGCTCGGCTGAAACGAAAGAAGTGAGTGGAGAGCGGCAGCTGTGAACTCACTTCCGCCCGACGAGCCACCCGCCCGCGAAGCCGCTCGCACAGCAGGAGGAGGCGAGCAGGGCGAGGACGACTGCTTGGGTCAGAATGAACCATCCGTGAATTTGGTCGTTGTGGCTGAAAGAAGGCGAGGTTCACGGGAGAGAAGGGAAAGAACTCACTTGTGGTCAGTGCTCGTCCCCGCCTCCACCGTTCGAACGAGCAGCACGAGCAGGAGGAAGGCAGACGAACGAGACAGCAGCAGCATCTCGAGCGAATCAGGAGCAGCGGGACGACCAGTCGACGAGACCACCAGCAGACGAAAGTGCGGGCGAAACGAAAGGGTCGACGAACACGCCCAATCTATTTGCATGACCATTGCGGGCGAATAAGAGTGCCGGTCATCCGGCCGTTCTTTTGCCGGTGGATCGCACAAGAACTCGTGTGTTGCTCTCGTTGCTCTCCAACCACCACGTTCTGTCGAATGAGCGAGTCGTCAAGACGATTTTATTTCCTACACGAGCCCCTCCCCGCGGGCAACAAACGAGAACACACGAAAGAAGGGATATTGGAGTGCCACCCATCAATAGCGGACCGTCTTGACCTGCAGCTCGCCGCCGGCGTTCTTCTGAACGAAGATGAGGTGAGTGAAAAGGAGAAGGGCGGAGACTCACGTTCGCGTTGGCCGGCGTGTTGGCGGGCGTGTCGGTCGGCGGTTGCGGCGTGGGTGCCTGCTTCTCGGTGACGTCGGCCGCCTGCGTCTCGCCGCCGCCCTGCGTGACGCCGCCTTGAGTCACGCCGGCGTCCTTCGGCTCGGGGGCGGGCGTCTTGGGCGGCGGGGCGGCCTTCTTCTGCCCCTTCTTGGCGCCCTTGGCCTTCTTCTTCAAGCCGCACAGCCAGATGGCAACTCCGACGAGGACGAGCAGCAGGATCACGAGCAGGATGAACTCGCTGCAGAGGAGTGAAAGGAAGAAGAGCAGAAGGGGAGGAACTCACATGATGCAGACGATCATCCAAATCGACGAGCACTCCTTCTCGCCGCCGCTGCTGCCCGCCGCCTCCGAGTTGCCCGGCTTCCCCTTTCCGCTCTGCGCACGGCCGGCGGAAGGCGCGTTCGACGGGGCGGGCGTGGTCGTCGGGGGCACGCGGTACTCCCCGAAGTCGCCCTTGTTCACCTGCAATCAGCTGCCGGGAATGCCCGCCTTCTGCTCGTTCCACTCACGCTCACGTCCGCCTTCACTCCATGCGGGTTCTCCATGCCGATCGTGGTCCAGTAGTTGCCGCCGGGCGTGTCCTCGCGCAACACGTGGCCCGCGCACCAGGTCTCCACGACGCCCTGGCGGTTGCGGGAGATCAGGCTGCCGTCCGGCTGCAGGAACAGCAGCGGTCACGTGTTCAGCGTCTTCCCGCCTGGATTGGAGGGGAATTCAAAGGAGAGCGGAGAGCGACTCACCGGTCTGCGCGAGCCACTCGTCGCCCACCTTCACGCCCTCGAACTCCAGCGTGCAGTCGCCGATCGTCAGGGTGAAGCTGCAGGGGAGAAGTGAGCAATGGGCGATAGGGTCGAGAGAACTCACCTGTCCGCTTGGGTCAGACGGACGAAGAAGGTCGGCGTGGCGTCCGGCGACCACTGGACCGCGATTTCCTTCTTGGAGTCGCAGCCGTCAAAGTGGCTGAAAGAAGCAGGTGAGCGGCTCACTTTTTTTTAACGTACAACTCGTTCCACTCCACAAAGTTCTTCTCGTGGCTCTTGACGCAACCATCGAAGGCCGTGTCGCTTGGGTTGAAGATGAAGTTGCCCGGCCCACCGCAGACGCCCGCCCCGAAGAGGCCGCAGAAGACGAGCCCGAACGCCAGAGAAGAGCGCATTTCGTCCACTGAAAGCAGCCGATTGGGGGAGAGCGGAAGGAATGAGCGACTGGCCGCCGCGACAGGAAAGAACACGAATGGCGCTCGTTCAGTTGGACGAGAAAGGGCGCTCGTTTGTCGGCAGAAATGTTCTTGATGCAAATTCGGATAGGAGTTGGAGCGAGCTGAAACGAGTCCAGTCACTCGCTCCTTGCGCGCCCCACGAGCATCCGGTCGCCTTCTTGTCTTTTGCCCGCCCAGCCGATCGATCGCCATGATCCAAGGCGTCATCTTCGGGGCCGTCGCCTACGAGATCTACCGGTGAGTGCGCCCGCTTCCTTCCACCCACTCACTCTCTCGTTCGTTCAGTCTGCACTACGGAGGATCCGCCGACCGGGCCGCCGCTCCCGTCGAGGCGCCGCGCGTCACCGTCGAGAAATCCCAGCGTTCGGCCGCCCGCGCCGCCCGCCGAAATCGCCGCGCAGCCGCCCGCTGCTCTCGAGGCCGCCGCCGCGCCCGCCGCTCCCGAAAGCGTCACGCCCGCTGTGGAGCCCGCCGCCGCTGCCCCAGCGCCCGCCTCGTGATCTCCGGGAAGCCAGCCACTCGTTCCTCGTTCGTGCGATGTGAGCGGGAATAAACGCTTTCCTTCTCTTCGGCTTTCTTCGTTTGTTCTGACGAGGAGGCGGCAAACGGATGGGGTGCGGCCGTCATTGATCTTGAACTAACGCTGGTTACCACTTCTGCGGTCCACACATGGCAGCTTCAAGCCGGCCAACCGCAAGTCCTTTCTGACGGTCCACTGAACGCTTGAACGGCCGAGGCAGGAACCACTCTTACGAGACCCAATTTCCACTCTCTTTGGTCTCGATCAGTAAGCACTGTTTCCCTCTTCCTCGGCATCAACACCCACTCAATCCACATGCAGCTGTTTATTGGCCGAACAGAGAGGATCACTCGCGAGTCGTCGTGTGAGTCGTGTTCGTGTTGGTGGCGACGGTCGGCGTCTCGTGGACGGAGCGCAGGTGGCGGTACTCCGACTTCTCGTTCGGTCGCTCTGAAACGAGGGGGGAGTTGGAGTGGGCGGGCAATGGAAGGGACTCACTGCGGCTCTTCTGGCTCGGCTGAAGCGAGAGGGAGTGAGAGGAGAACAAAGGTGAGGGAGGACTCACGGTGGGCGGCAACTTGGTGGGGCGCTTGTGCGCCTTCTCGGACCCCGGACACTTGCAGACGCCCACCTTGGAGAGGCGCGTGATCGCCGGCTGCTTGGGGAACTCGACGGCGGTGGCGGGCGCCTCGATCGCCTCGTCGGCGTAGTTCGCGGGCACCTCCACCGGCGGCCGCGTGGCGCTCTTGACCGGCCGATGGAGCGAGTAGTGATCGGGCCGGCGCGGCGGGAAGAAGTTCAGCTGCAGGAAGCCGATCATCGCGTTCACCTGCAAACAACCAATGGATGGATGGAAGGAAGCCAACAAACCTTCTGGAAATCCAGCCGCTCCTTCGGCTCCTTCAGCCAACAGCCGCGCTGCACGAGCTCGCGGACCAACGGCGGCGTGGCGTCGGGCAGCGGCGGCATTTGGGCCTTGCGGATTTGCGTGGCGATCCACTTGACGTTTTTGCCCGCCCACGCCTTCTCGCCGTCGTTGAACACCTCGTGCGCGAACATCCCGAAGGCCCACACGTCCGACTTGGCCGTGAACACCGCCGCCCGCGTGAGCGACTCGGGGGCCATCGAGCGGACGGGGATCTGCGGAAGAGCGGAAGTGAAGGGGAGGGGGCGCACTCAACGCTCACCTGCTGCCGGCCGGACTCCAGCACGTCCACGACGCGCGGCGAGCGGCTCAGCCCGAAGTCGGAGATGCGCAGCGTGCCGTTGGCGGCGATGAGGACGTTGCGGGCGGCGAGGTCGCGGTGGACGACCTCCATCTTGTGCAGGTACCGCATCCCGCACGAGACCTCGAAGAGGAACTGCACGCGGTCCACCAGGCCGATGCGTTTGCTCCGTTGGAGGTGCTCCTCGAGGGTGCCGCCCACGCAGAACTCCATCACGATGAAGGGCATCTGCAGAGCGGGGGAGTGAGCGGAGAGGGGCGGGGGAACTCACCGCCTCGTCCGAAATGCCCAGAAACTCGACCACGTTGCGGTGCTTGAGCAGCGAGAGGATCATCGCCTCGTTGTGCATCTCCACGTACATCGGGTTGCGGACGGGCTCCAGCGACTCGGTGCTGCGGTTCGGGTGGCTGGCGGCGCGGCTCACCTTCACGGCGACCACCACCTTCTTGCCGTCCGCCTTCGTGAGCTCGCCTGCAAGCGGGAGTGAGCGGACTAAGGGGGAGGACGACCTTTGAACACTTCGGCGAAGTTGCCCGAGCCGATCTCCTTCTTCGGGTTGTACGAGACGCCGCTCTTCAGCCGCCACTTGGCGTCCACTTCGCCCAGCTTCGGAGTCATCGGACGAGGGCGGGGAGCGGGCGGGTGTTCGGCGCGGAGGGCTGACGATCGAATGGCTGAAGGGACGGCGGTGAATTGAGAACTCGCCGCTCTGGTTCGTTCTCATGCAAATCACTGCTGTTTCTCACGTGGTCGGTTGAACGGAGCACAAACAAGGCGTCAAATTGCAGGAATCGATGCCCACATCTCCTGTTCGCACCTCACCTCCCGACGAGCCCCTCGCCCGGCCAAATTCTCGGCGAGAACACACCAGAGACGGCGTGGCGTTTCGCCTCACGCTGGCTGCCAGACGCGCCTTCCGCTCGGTCGTCCGCTATCGACGTTTCGGTTCGCTTTTTGTTTTGGTCGCTGATCGCCGAGAATCAAAGTGAGTTCTTGTTTCTACCCATTCCTTCAGCCGCAATGACCTTTTGGATCAAATTGCGCGAAGAATCCGCCAGTTTCTCCGGAATTTCTTCGATAAATGCCCGATTACGAAATTTCTCTAATTTCTGCCGCTTTCAGGTCGAATGGCGTCCATCACGGACATGCTTTCTCTCGAAGAGGAGCCTGTCCGTCCGCCGCCCCGTCTGCGGACCAAAGGACGTCGCTGGTTCCAGTTCCACATGGCCAAACAGCACGAGGATGCGGTGCAAGCCAATCATTACAAGCCGCTCGCTCTCCCGCTGGCCCGCGTGCTGTTCATCAGCCGCCGCTTCTTGGACGCCTTCTTCGAGCACGAGGACTTCGGTCCCGTGAAGCTCCTGGTCGAAGATGGCGGCTGGATCGAATTGAGGAAGCACGACTGCTCCTTCTCAACGTTTGCGGAGGTTGAGGACAGTGGGGACCTCGCGGCGTCGTTCAAGATCGTCGGAACGTTCCTTCAACTCGCCCGAGCGCTAACCGAGATGGTGATCAACTGGATGGTCTGGTTGGAGTGGGCCGACTTCCAATTGATGCTCCACTGGACTCGGATCGCTTCGACGCTGCACGGTGAGTTCTTGTTTGCATGTTTCCTTCTAATTCCCTCCACCTGCAGGCCTGCCTTCGTTGGCGTCGATCGAGTTGCACACAATCGGGCTCCGCTATCCCTTCGCGACCTTCGTGAGCGACCCGCTGCCCGATCGGGTGACCAGCGTGGACTACTTCGGCCCCTCCCTCGCGACGCTGTTGCGGAAGCGGTCGACTCCGCTCCAATGGATGCAGGTGAACTGCGGCATCGGCAAGCACACCTGTAAGTGGCAGATCAAACGCGATCGATCTCCCCTCATTCTTCCAGACCTCGCGGACATCTTTTGGGTGAAGTCGGCGGAGATCATTCTGGAGTTTGATTCGAATTTCGACAATCACCTCCGCAAGCTGCGTCGCTGCGGTCCCCTCGCCCGCAATGAGCACTTGGAGGAGTTGACGATGTGGGGAGACGTCTTCGTGAAAGGGAGTGTTCTCCAGATCCTTCGCCACCTGCGGAGCATCAACGACCACTTCAAGCTCACGTGCTACCACTGCTGTTCGGTTTGCCTCAACGTGAGTGCATTCCATCCAGAGCTATTCCCAGGGCCTCTTTCAGGGTCCTCGCAACGTAAAGGAAATCCGGAAGATCCAGCTGCAAGCCAAGAAGTTCGCCGCCGCCCTTCGAGAGGCGGGCTTCCAGCCGGAGGACGTCGACTTGAAGATCGGCGTCAACGTCTCTGTTCGTTTCTCTCTTCCGCTCGACCGTTCTGATCGCTTTGTTCCAGAAACTCCAGCAAAAGGTGTCCTGGGATCGCCTGTTCGCTCAGCTCAAGTGGAAGCGCGAAGGGAAGATCGAGTGGCCCGGACAAGGGTCCGTTCAAGCGTGCTCGCTCGTCCACGAAGGTCATCGCATTCTGATAGGTCTCTACTGAAGAAAGCGAATGTACTTCATGTTGCCCTTGTCTGTTGTCTCTTTTGAATGCCCGAACCGCAGCATAAACACACAAAGGCTTTGTTGAAGGCAGTTTTCGTGAAAGAACTCGAACTCCTGGTGGTCTCGATTTTCGGCCCCCACGGATTCGTGGCCGCCTACTGGACGCCGTCGGCATCGAATGAACAAGCGTTAATTGCCCTACTCATTGCTTTATTCCAATCACTCTAACACTTCGATGCCCCTACTTCCGCTGTGAGCACATACAAACAAGCGTGCATCTCAACAAGATCGCTCACAAAAGACGAGCGTCGACTACGAAGTTCCTCGAAAAAAATGAACAGTGAAAAGAATATCACTTTTTCGCCCTACCTGCGAACAGCGCAGCCAAGCCAGTGAACTCTCGGCCAAAATGCACTTTCGATTCAGTGGGCAGCTTCGACCACTCGTCGTCCACAAACCTCGAGAGTGCACTGCGGAACACGCTTGGATCCTCGTCCAACGACAGCGACAGACGATCCACTTTCTCAATGTACTAAAGAGAGCGGCGATTGATTGATCGAAAAGAACGCACTCACGCGGTCCAAGAACGTCCTTGAGGCCTTGTCCAGTCGGGTGCGTTTGTAGATCGTGCTTGCCATCGCTGGCCACACGATCTTGTAAACCTGAGGGTGTTCTTCGCGCAGCTCCGCGTACTTAGCCGCGAACTGATCGGGCTTCAGGAGGCCATGCGCTTGTTTCTCGTATTTGGCGCTGACTGCAATGAAGGCCTCTCGTTGCTCGTCTGTCAGCCGGTCGAACACAATCGTTGGCGACTCGGAGAACAATCCTGGAAGGCAAGCGGCTAACGGCTAGTAATGAGAAGAACATACTAGTGTACAGAGCTTTGGACAAGTGGATCGGAGCGCATCTGACGCAGACGATAAGAAATTGCAGCAAAACAAGGTCAAACGTCTTCATTCTGGCCGGTGAGGACGTGCGTGGAAAACAACCGTATGAACGAGCTTTTATTAAACGCCTCGAGCAACACCCGCATCAAAACGATAACACCGTGAAACGAAAATGCGCCGCCGGAAGGTGGAGCAAACGCTCGTTTTCGTTCACCAATTCGCCGCCGCCCACTGTAAACTCGAGCGCGTCGCTCTCCCGCTCGAAACGATTGCTCTCACTGACGTTCACTCCCGAACTCGTGCGTACTGCCGGTCACTTTCACAAGAACAAACGTTCAAGTGCGCGGTTCGTTCAGTGTTTCAGACGACAGAATCTGTTCCCAACTCGTTAGGCAAACACGAAGAAACAAAGAGTAAAGCGCTCCCAGCCGACTCGGCCGAGTGAGCGGATGGCCGGATGGAAGAGCCGACTGTTGAGCACGAGGCTGCAAAAAGACGCCGTGCGGCTTTCTTCTCTTGTCGGGAGTTGCCTCACGGGAACCGCCAATGCCTGCGCAACGGTCGCATTTGTTCGAAAGGTTTAGACACATGGCATGGACGCCGTATGGTCACTTCAAGAGGCGATCGGCAGAAAGCATTGAATCGTGTGGAAGAGAAGTCAACTTGCTCGCTGCCACCACCCGTCCACCAACCATCCTTCCTTCAAGCGAACAATCGAGGAGGCGGCCGACCGCTTTCGACGTGACAGTCACGGCGGAGCGGCGGCGAGTTGTGGCGTTCCGCTGCCGTCCGCCGCTTGCGAGGCGGCCGGTCGCTCGTTGGGTTTTCGGTTCGCGTCTCGTTTTGGCCGTGAATCGTCGGAAATCTGCGGGGATCGAGGTGAGTTGCCAGGTCCCGACCATCACTTGCCTTACGATTGCTTCTTGATCGGATTTCTTTCCCGTCGGCTAAAATTCTTCGAAAAACACGTGATTCGTCTGAAATTCACCGAATTTCTTCCGCATTTCAGATCGAATGGCCTCCGCTGCCAAGAAGCCTCGTCTGGAAGACGATCAGCCGCTCGACGACGAAAAGGCGCCCCGTGCCGAAGAGATGCCGCAAGTCGACGGAGAGCCGCCCGCCCGTCCGCCGCCCCGCCTGCCGGCCGAAGCGCGTCGTCCGTTCCACTTCATGGGCCGCCAGCACCAAGAAGCGCTCAACGATAGCAATGTCGAGGCGCCCGTTCAGCCGTTGACTCGCGTCCTGCTCATCAGCCGTCGCTTCCTCAATTCCTTCTTCGACCACCACGACTTCGGCCCCGCGAACATCACGATCGACCAGGGCGAGTGGCCGCAGAGCCGACTCGTGATCGAATTGCGCAAGTTCGCCCTCCTGACCGCCCCGTTCGCGCAGACGTTCGACGGCATCGCGGCCGCTCTCGCGCTCTGCCCGACTGCGGTCCGGATCGAAATCGCGTGGCTCGTCCACCCGGCCCGCCTGAACTTCCGGCTGATGTGCGATTGGATGCGAGTGGCCTCGAAGCTTCACGGCAAGTTCTGATTTCCTCGTCCTACTCTCATTGTTTTCTAGGCCTCCCTCGTTGTCGTCGATCAAACTGATCTCCACCGGTTTCAAACGCGAGCACTCGTTAGAGCAGTTGTTCGTCGACTCGCTGCCCGACCGGGTGACCCACCTGAATGTCGAAGGTCAGCGCATGGCCACGCTGCTCCGCAGACGGAAGACGCCGTTCAAATCGGTCGACTTGTGGCTGAGCGACGACGGCGACGAGCATCCGTGTGAGCGGAACACTTCGAAGCACTCCATCCTTCTTTTGCTGCCAGACCTCGCGGACGTCTTTCGTCTCAGCACTCCCCGCCTCGAGCTGGACGTGAAGCCGGCGGAAGACGATCCGCATCTCGTTCACGACTGCGGACTGTTCGACCGGAACGAGCAGCTGCGGGAGCTCCACATTCTGAGCCAAGGCTTTGCGGAGTACGGCACTCCGCAGCTTCTTCACCACGTGCGCGCCATCAACGACCACTTCAAGCTCGTTTACCGCGAAGAATGCTGGCTCTACTCCGATGTAAGCGATTCACGACTTGTTACCTTGCTCGTGGTTTTAGGAGTACGTCGACGATTACAACGAATTCGAGGAATTCGATGCGATCAGAGCCGTCGTCCTGGAGTTCGTTGAGACGATGTGAGAAGCGGGCTTCGACTCGACAAACGCCGAGATGCGGATCTTCGTTGACGACAGCGTTTGTTTTCTCCGTGTTCTGCTGCTTCCATTCCGTTTGTTTGGTGTCTTTGGCGCGGGGTGTGCCAGCAGGAACTTATCGAGCATCTCGACTGGAAGCGCGAAGGGGAGATCCCGTGGCCCAACGAGAAGCTGCCGCTACTCGCCTGTTCTTTCGTCCACGACGGCATCCCCATTTTGATGGCCTTCGCGAACTGAATGTGCTCAACAGTTGTCCTTCACAAGTTTCTCTCATTGTTGCACGTAGTTGCTAATTGGGGGGCATAAACACGAGCATCCATCTGCGGTTTGCTTTCAAGCGGCATTGAGGTTTGTACAGTAGAAGGCGATCGGCAGCTCCAACTCGTTAGTGGCCGCCACTCACTTTTCGCCGTCCGCTTGGCGGGTCGACAGGCGAGGGACGGGTGTGAGCAAGCCGACCGGCAGCACTCCGAACTGCATGCGGAAAGGACGAGGAGAGTGAGTGGACGGCGGGTCCACGGGTTGCAGGTCGGAAGAAACTATCGCCGGCTTCCATCAGGGGTGTGGCGGGTTCCTGATCTGTTGCTGTAGGGCGGCGGACGGGAGGTTCGGGCGGTCGGTTGAACAAGAGCGGGAAGATTGCAGGGAGGATCGTCCACTGGGTTTATCGCTTCCGCCGACCGCTTTTTCGTCGATCTCGAGTCCACCTCGCCAGCCCTGCTGAACTCTCACTCCTTTTTCCACTCACCAGCGCGTCCCGTTGACACTTGCAGCATAGAATTGAGCGAGTGGACGCTGAAAAGAAAACCGGGCTTCTCGCCGCGTGTTTCCGCCCACGCGGCGAATGGGCGGGCGGCAGCAATGGGAATTTTTAATCGTCGCGGAGAACCCCGACGAACGGGCGTCCCGCCTGTGCTCGAATTGGATGAGGAGTGGGCAGACGGACGGAAAGGACAAACGGATCGACGGGAGGCCGTTCCGTCGACCTCTCCAGTCGATCGACCCCAGTTCGAGGTGGGCGATTCTCCCTTCGAAGTAGCTGGAATGGCTGGAACAACCACAAGTGATCGAGAAACGGCGGGCGAGGGAGGTATTCTTCTGCTTTCTGCCGCCCTGTTCGCTCTGATCCGTCTGCATGAACGACCGAACGACGGAGATGAGCGGCCGTTTGCCGCCTTCCAACTCGAAGCCGATCGATCGACGGCTCCGCACGGCTGCT
Source organism: Aphelenchoides fujianensis (assembly GCA_024699865.1). Classification (NCBI taxonomy): domain Eukaryota; kingdom Metazoa; phylum Nematoda; class Chromadorea; order Rhabditida; family Aphelenchoididae; genus Aphelenchoides; species Aphelenchoides fujianensis. The sequence continues at coordinate 64,436 of JAMPIO010000240.1, forward strand.
GGGAATATGGTGGACGAATAGGATCGCCGTCCTTTCGTCCACTGCTCGACGGAAATGCGGCCGCTCGTCGTCTTGTGGTGGCGGACCGCCCGTTGCCGCGTGCTCGTGAAGGCGGCCGTTGGAGACGCGAGTAGAAAAAACCCTCCATTAAGAATCGCGGGGGGCAGTGAGAAGGCGACTGCTGACTGGTGGGCGTTTTAGTGATCCGCCGCTCGCTTGAATTCGTGAAATTGTTTCGAGTTTCTTGATCGAATAGTGGCCGAGAGTGAGAAAGCTGCAGAAATGGATGGTTGATGCGGCGGTGTCTGCGAGCAACAGCGGTCGTCGTCGCACGACCGACAGAAAACTCGCCGCTATTTTTGCAGTCGGCATTCGACGGAGGTCTCATAAAAAAACAACAACGACCGCTTGCTCCGTCGCCTCTCTCCCCCTGTCTCTTTGTCTAGACTCCAGCTCGTCTAGACTCTAGCTCGTCTAGACTCCAGCTCGTCTAGACTTTCACGTGCCCGCCGTCTAGACTCCAGCTCGTCTAGACTCTAGGTCGTCTAGACGTTCACGTGCCGCCCGTCTAGACTCCAGCTCGTCTAGACTTTCACGTGCCGCCGTCTAGACTTTGCCGTCTGGACGGTGAAAAATGCAGCTGGCAGACAGCCGACTGCACACGCTTTCTTGCCCGTCTGCGGACTACCGAGCACACGAAACGGCAAAACAAAGGATGTTCATTTAGCACGCACGATACGCGCGTTCTTTCAGTTGTTCGTCGGAAAACTGCTCGCGGTCATCGGGTTCATCGCAATGAACAAGCGGCCTCCGCGTCATAGTCGGCTCCTGCTCTTTTGCTCCACTGGACGGCGATCGTCACATCTTTCTGACACGAGCCCATGACGAGAACCTCGCTCGCTATCGCACACAAGTGACCGGAGAACACAAGACCGCTGGATTTGAATGAGCACAAACAACAAACGAACTAGGACGAGAATCGGCAAGCCGCTCACTTGGATCAAACGCGCCTCTTTCCGAGCGGCTCTTCCCCCTCCTTGCTGACTGACTGCCGCCTCTCGACACGATGCGCTGCTCGTCGATCTCCATCCTCTTCGCTCTGCTCGTCTTCGTGCCGACCGTCTGCTCCAAATTCCTCTTCGATCCGAAGCACACGGATTTCGACGACTGCGTGTTCCAGAGGCCGGATGACGACTACGACCTTCTGTGAGCCTTCAACTTCTCACTGCTTCGCTCAATCCTCCCACTCTCTTTCTTTCAGCAGCCTGGAGGAGTGCCTCTCGACAAGCGTCACACTGCAGTGGAGCAAGGAGAGCGGTCTCAGCATCTACATCTCGGCTTTCGCCATCTCAAAGTACGTCCTTCTCTTCCGTTCATCACGTTTGCTGCAGCTTCTCGCTCTCCTTTAACGATCGTTGCCGACTGGACGGCCGAGGCTTCCGAAGCGACACGGGCCGCTCCTTGAAGCTCGCTACGTCTCTTGGTTCCGCAAGCGTCTCACTCTCAATTCATCCGTCGTTTCAGGCTCCGGGATCATGAGTGGCGCCTACGGGAACGTGTTTCTTCACCCCAACGGCTCTCTCATCTACGACTCGACGATCCTCTGCAACGACCCGCAGCTGGTGCAGACGGCCGATGCCCAGCACCTTTGGACACGCGTCCACTTCGAGCGGAAGACGTCCCTCAAGTACCTCTTCGTTTCTGTGAGTCATGGACGTTATTCATCTACTTGAGCAAGCTTGCAGAGCGACAACCTAAAGAACATGAGCGATTTCGGAGAGTACCGGCTGCCCAAAAAGACCGCCGCCCAAGTCGACTTCATCAAGGCCGCCGACTCTTCTACTGACTCGTTCGACAAGCCCACCAAAGCGCATTTGAGTGAGCCTCTCTCACCACTCGATTCCTTTAATCTCCGTCTTCCAGTTTCTTCGGCCAACTCGCTCGTTCTCGCTTGGGCAGTCGTCGTCGTTGGAGTCGGTGCCATCCTTTGATCTTCGAATTTAAGAGACCGCAAGCCACTTGTCTGTAGTGCGGTCGGCTTCAGAAAACGAATAAACCGTGTTTTTTGAACCACGAGCTGCGAGTGTACCGATCGTCGGCAAAGAAGTCAATAGAAAGCGAGCGCGCCGTGGCCGCATGCGGCAAACGAGAGGCCAATAATCAGAAAGAACACAAACGGATTGCCGTGGATTCGTCCCGCTCTGAACTCCACTACGTTGCAGCGGAAGGATGACAAAAGCGAGCAAACAACCACGCCTTATCGGCTGCTCCTCCCCCGGCAGATTCGCGTCTATTTGAGTTCGCTTCGCGTCAGTCCGCTACAAAAGAACCCGCCCGTTTAGACCCGCTATTCACTTCTCTTATTCACTCCTCTGCCCTCCAACCATGCCGCTCCTCACGCTGGTCACCAACCTGCCCAAGACGGGGATCCCGCCCACTTTCCACCCGAAAGCCGCCGCCGTGGTGGCCGAGCTGCTCGGGAAGCAGCTTTCCGTTCGTCCACTCGAAAGAAACCCTCACTCACTACCTCCTTCTTTAGGTCCACGTGCAAGCGGACGAGTGGCTCGAGCTGCGGAGTTCCGCCGCCCCGGCCGCCGTCGTCACGCTCCAAATCACGAACATTCCGGCCGAACTGCGCGCGCCGGTCGCCAAACGGCTGACCGAAGTGGCGACCAGCGAGTTGAAGCTGGACGGCGATCGGTTCGTTACGTCCACTCGAATCCAACAAGCGTGTGCCTTCCAGCTTCTTCTTCGTCTTCCGATCGATCGACGCCGACGACCTGGCCGTCAACGGCGTCCTGTTGTCCGAGCAAAAGTCTGCCTGATTATGTTGTGTTGTTGAATAAACACGTGGCAGAAACAAGACGTGATCGCTTAAGAACCCAAACTCATAGTGGCGGGTAAGGAAGCGGTCAGCCGGAAGGGAGCACATCTCTTCCGCTTGCACATTGCGGCATCTCACTCTTCGTCCTTCAATCGAAGGAAGTGGAGTAGTTCGGCTGCGTCCACTCTCATTCGGCCGCTGAGCACTCATGCAAATCCAGGCAAACAAACAGAAAGCAAACCCACAAATCTCCGTCATTCGGAGTTCCCAACCGGCAGCAGGCGGCCGACTTCCGCACTCCTCTCTCGATGGGCGACTCGGAGGAACTCGTGACCTTCAAGACGGGCAAGATCGTGAGCGGCCGCTGGAAGGTGCTGGAGAAGCTGGGCGCCGGCGGCTGCGGTCAGTCCGCCCGCCCGCCGTCCACTCGCTGCTTGCAGGCGCCGTCTACGAGGTGGCCGACATCACGCGCAAGGACGGGTACACGGCCGCCCTCAAGGTGCGCAGATGGGCGTTCTCCCGTCCACTCACTCCTCCCGCTGCAGGTCGAGTCGAACAACGTGGAGGACGGCGGCGTGCTGAAGCTGGAGGCCGAAGTGTTGCGCAAGCTCTCCAGCAGCCCCAAGTGCATCCGCCTGCTGCACGCCGGGAAGCGCGCCAAGTACAGGCGAGTGCTCGAGGAATTCTCGTCCAACTACTCATTCTCGTTGCAGCTTCATCACGATGACGCTCTGCGGCCCCGACCTGATGTTCCTGAAGCGAGTGAAGGGCAAGAACGGGAACAAGCGCGAGCCCGACCGCTTCAGCGCCCAAACGGTCGTCCGCATCGGCGTTCAGGCCCTCTACCAGATCAAGGTGCTGCACGAGGCGGGCTTCGTCCACCGAGTGAGCTCCCCGCCTTCGCTCCATCCCCTTCATTCTCGTTGCAGGACGTGAAGCCGGGCAACATGGTGATCGGGCTGGTCGGGCGGGAGGCGCGCACCTTCTTCATGATCGACTACGGTGCGTTCTCTTCCTCTCACTCACTCCCGCTTGCAGGCATGGTGCGGGAGTTCGTGGTGAAGAAGGAGGGCGGCGGCGGCGGCCTGGCGATTCGGAAGGCCCGCAAGAAGTGTCTGCTGCGCGGCACCCTCCGCTACTGCTCGCTGAACGTCCGTGAGTTCTTTGTTGCGTGCTGCCCTCGTTTCCACTCCCGCCGCCCCGTTGCAGACAAGCGGCTGGAGCAGGGCCGCGTGGACGACCTCTGGTCCCTGCTGTACATGCTCGTCGAGCTGCTGGTCGGCCTCCCGTGGTCCTCGTTGAAGGAGGAGGAGCCGCTGCGGCAGCTGAAGGAGGCCACCGGCGACGAGAAGCTGTTCGAGAAGTGCCCCGCGGAGTTCACGGATGTGAGTTCCCGCTCACCCTGTATCCACTGCTGCCTTCAGATGGCGAAACACCTGCGCTCGCTGAAATACGAGGACCGACCCGACTACCGCCTCCTCTACGAGCAGCTGATGGGCGGCGTGCGGCGGCTGGGCACCTCCTTCCGGCGCCCCTACGACTGGGAGGACGACGACGAGGTGGCCGCCGCCGTTGAGACCGCCCTCGAGCACTCGCCGGGCCGCAAGAAGCCGCTCACTGGTGAGTTCTGGACGAGAGGAGGGCGCTCGTTAGGCGGCTGTTTGCAGGCGAGGCGCTCGAGCACAAACTTTACCCCACGACCGACCCGAAGCACTTCGCCGAGAATCGCCTCGGCATCTGAAAGCGAGGATTGCGGCAATAAACTCCGTTCGGATGCTTGTTGGGAGTCGAAAAGGAGAGGCGGGTAGTGAGGGTGTTGTGCTCATCCAGCAAGGGGCGAGAACTCCGATTGCGAGTTTTCGTTTGTCGAACACACGTCGGTGTTTCGATTGTCCTCTTCGATTCACGGCCATTCGGCTCTTTGACGTCGAAATTCCGCCGCCGTCCGAGTGGATCGTTTTGTGACTCTCCGCCCGCCCGCCGTCCGTCGGCCTCCCGCTCTTCGCCGCCGTCTGTCAGCCGGCCGCTCGAGTGGTTTGCGAAATCCGCCGGCAGCAGACGTGAGTTTTGTCGCCTTTTCCCGACGAGCTTCCTCGTTCGTTTGCAGACGCGACCATGGCCGACGTCCTGATGGAGTTGGACGACGATTCCGTCCTCCGCTGGGGAATCGCGGACTTCCTGCAGCGATGGCGACAGACGGACGACGGGGACTTCATCACGAGCGGGCTCTTCGTTCTGCAGTCGGAGGACGGTCGCGAGACCCGCTTCTTCCTGCAAATCGAGAAGATCACGAGCGCCAAGATTCACTTCCGCTGCCTGGACGAAACGAGCGACTGGACGCGCCTCTTCGTGGACCGGCCGCTGTGGATCGAGCGGGAGGACGGGACGAAGAGCGCGGAGAAGAGTGAGTTCCCCTTCTCATTTACCCCTCCACATGCTCTTGCTTTTAGTGATCAAAGTGGACGCAAAACGCGAAGTCCGTTTCAACTTCGTCACCCGAAAGGAGCTCGCCGAGTTCGAGCAGGGCGAAACGCTCACGATCTGCGTCCGCTTCGAGCCACCGGCCGCCGTCTTCCCCGTCCAACTCCAACCGCTGCTCTTGTTGTTCCAGCACGACGTCGGCTACTTTCCGTACTCCGAGACCATCGGCCAGGAGTTCACGCAGACGCAGGAATTGACCATCGAGAACGTTGGCAAGTTCCGCTTCAAGCTGGAAAAAGAGGCCGAAGAACACGAGTGCTACGACTTTTCCGACGAGAACCCCGTCGTCGCGAAGCTCATCCTCCCGCAATTACCGACCGACACGCAGGAGGTGACCATCAAGTACGACCTGTGGGTGGACACGGAAGACGAGAACTTCGAAGAGGAGAAGAAACGCACGTGCATCTACGGTAGGCCACCACTCCCTTCTCGCAACCTTCCTTACTTCCAGGCAACATCGCCTCCTTCACCGCCGACCGAAAAGAAGCCACCTTCGAGTTCGAGCGGGGCTTGTTCGAAGAGTTCTACCTCAGCCGCTTTTGCCTCCTCGTTCACGGCTACCGAGTCGTCCCGCAAGCCCCGCCGCTTCGAATGGAAGGCAACCCGGTGACCAGCCGTTTCGATCAGAAGTTCAACGACGCCGCCTACACGGACGTGCGGATCTTCGTGGGAGATCGCGTGTTCCACGTGAGCCCGCTCCTTCTTTTGCTCCACTCACGTCTCTGCAGGTCTACAAGGCGTTCCTGTTCCTCCACTCGGACGTCTTTCGGGCGATGTTCAAGCACAAATGGAAGGAGCAGGAGACGAACGCGGTCCCGATCAAGGACTTCGAACCGGAGATCGTCGAAGCGATGCTCCGCTTCATGTACACTGGCCGCGTGGAGAACCTCGAGCAGAACGCTCGGCAATTGTTCCTCGCCGCCGACAAGTACGACGTGAAGTTGCTCCGGGTAGGCCGTAGAGGTATCAGCAACCCCTCATTTCTCACTCGTCTTCTTGCAGGACCTGACCGTCGACCACCTGTGCGCGAAGGTCGCCCTCGAGAACGTGGTGGAAATGCTGGAATTTGCGCTCGAACACCCGGCCCTCGAGAAGCTCCGCGAGTGGGCGCTGGACTTCGCCGCCCGCCACTACCCGCAGCTCCACGACCGCGAGGAGTGGAAGAAGTTCGCCGTGGAAGACCCGCCCCTCGTCCTGCGGTTGATGGAGAAGGTCGTTGTGCACGAGTGAACGCGCGAACTCTTCTTCGATGCAACATTCTTGTTTCTTTTGTATCTGTTTCGTTCACTGTCCGCATAAACAACTGCTGAGGCGAAAGGAAGACCTTTGAGAAGCAAGGAAGCGCGGAGGTCGCGGCTGGTAGCCCCGTTCAATCTGCGGAGTTGCATGTTCGCGGAAGTCGAGCGGAATTTGCGTCCTGTTCGTGAAGCTTCGAGCAGGCCGCCGACCGCCGCTCCAAAGCGTGTCCAGCAACACGGCGCAGAAGTGCGTCTGCTGCCCTAATTTCTTAACCGAAAAGTGAAAGGCTGGAATGCGCGCCGCCCCCGGCGATCGAGCGGGTCAGTCGGTTTCCCGTCCGCCCAACCGATTCGAACGAAGGGACCAAGGACACCAGCGAGCAGCAGGACGAAACGGAAAGACCGTTCGACAAATTCGGGGGCCTCTTCCGTTCCATCGTCAGCGCAAATCAGGCCGCGTTTGCGTAGAAGCGCTTTATTCAAACAGAAACAACTACAATACTGGCCGCAAAAACAAAGGAATAAACCAAAGATACGCCGACAAACCACGCTTCAATTAAAGAACGACGAACTGCGGCGAGTTCACGACGCGAATGGAGGCACCTGAAATAAAGGCGCTCGTGAGTGGTCAACAGGCGTCGAGAACTCACGATCCGCATCGCTCGCCACAATGAGAGCCGACGGGAAGTCCAGCTCTCGCACGGCGGTCATCAATTGAGCGAAAGTGAGCTCCGAGGCGACCAGTTGGCGGAGGCGATCGGCAGCGGCCGCACCCGCCGGCTTCGCGAAGCAGAGGACCTCGCCGAACTGGTCGCTCAGCGAGAAGCGAAAGGCGGCGGGCGGCATCGGAACATTGCCCGTCCACTCGGAGGTCGCCGAACGAAGCAAAAGGAGCGAGGAGTCCCGCGCGTTCGCCCACCAGTTCACCAGCAGCAACTGGAAGGCGGCGGAGAGCTGAAAACGGAAGGCAGGCATGAGCGCGGGACCCCGCCGCGGACCTCACTTCTTTGTGGTCGTAGTAAACGAGTTGAGGCCTTCCAATCAACGCGGTCATCAGCCGCTCGGCCGATCGCTCCTCTCCGTCCGTCCAGTTGTCGTCGTTTGAAGAAGAATCCCCAACGGGGAGCGCAGGAGCAGCGGGCGTGGGTGGTTGGAGGTCGACGGGCGGGGGCCGCGGGAGCGGAGCGGACGGCCGGTGAGCGACGAGCGGCGGCGGCAACTGCGGGACTGCCGGCCGGCCCACGTTCGGCTTCTTCGGCGTTTGCGGCCGCTCGTCGTCCGAGTCGTCCAGTTGGATCACGTCCACAATGGCCGGCCGCTTCCTCACTGTCCGCGCGGACGAGGGGCGGGGTTGCGGATCGCCGATCGTGTGCCGCCGATTCTCCGCGTCCGACTCCACAGCCAGTTTCTGCACTTGCTCGATGTTCGTTCCGAGTTGAAAGCAGAGCGCCCATTGTTTCTGCAATTGAATTGAACAAATTGCAAGGACAGGCGAGAGCATACCCGATCGAGTCGAATGGCTTCCCGGCGACTGTCGTCGGCTTCGTGCCGTTCAAATCCATGTGCGTTTCTTTCATGCTGGTTCCGATCGCGCGTGTTTTGATAACGGACGCCACACAACGAACAGACGAAAGGTGCGGAAGAACTGTGGGCGGCCACATGTCGCTCGGCAGTGAATCGATCTCGACTGTGCAAGTTGCAGACGGGGCAAATGAGCTGCAAACAACGGAAAGGTCAAAAGAAATCGAGAGATACTCGCCTGTTTCTCTTGCGGATTCTCCTTAATGAGCGCCACAAACTCCTCGGCGGTGGCTTCTTCCGCCCGGGAAGCAACAGACGCGACGGCCGTTGCCTGCACCTCGGCCAACTTGAAGCCGACGTTCACGAGCTTCCGCAGCTGAGCCTGATGACTAGCAGCAAGGAGTCGTTTGCTTCACACTTCTTTTGACTCACTTTTGTGATCTTGACGGCACGGCAAACGCCCGAATCTTCTTCCGCGCGCTCGAAGTTGTGAATCGTTCGCTCGTGAGCGTTTCGCTTCGACGGCGCTCTGTCGGAAATTCCGCAGACGGCGCACGAGAACGGTGCGTTCCGCGGATGGGCGGCTTCGTGCTCCACTATGTGCCGCATCATGATGATCCCGCATTTCGAACATTTAAACTGAACGAATAAAAAGGGAATAACGTAGAGGGCGAAGGAAAACTCACTTTTGGCTTCGGAACGCCGTTCGAACTGCCCGCCGAATTGTCGAACAATTTTCTCTCCTGGCCATCGGGCGGATTGCTACCTTCAGCCGACATAACGGGCAGAACACAGGCAACTCTGAATAAAAGAAGCGTGTGTTTGATTTGCGTCGAAAGCTCGAAGCGTCCGGCGCGCCTCCCACTCGCCCCCGCTCGACCGCAAACCGCGCCGCCCGACTGGCTTTTGTGCATCCTGGTCTATTGGGCTGGCCGCCAGCAACCCACTGTTAGGTGAATAGGGAGGAGATGGGCGGAACTCATAATTGCTCGTCTAAGCGACATTCCGCTCTCTTCCGATAGCTTACCGTAAGAAGCGGGCCGAGTAATCATTAAAAAGCCGGTTGTAGGGGGCAAGTTGCTCAGCAAAGATTGTCTCAAGTGCAAACGGTGTCCTTAAACCGACGAAACAGCATCACACCTCACTGTCCACTCTTTTCTCATTGAGCAAGCGAATGAAAACCCAACTGCTTTCGTCCTTGGTTTATTCCGCAACCGAGAGACACACGAGGAAGAAGACCAGTGGGAGGAGATAATGGGCGCTCACTTGGGCGTCTCCAGCGGCACAGAGGCGACGTTCGGCGAGTGATCGGCGGAGCCCGTTCCGTTGGGCTGCTCGGACGCCACGACGGCCGCCGGTTGTTCCTGGGCGTCCGACTGCTTCTGCCTCGACTTCCCGCAGAAGAAGGCGACCACCGCGACGACCACGAGCAGGGCGAGGACGAGCCTGCAGGGAGGGCAGAGTTTGCGTGGGATGGCGGGAGAACCCACGCGACGCCCACTCCGATGATCACGCCCAAACGCCAGCCGGTCGTCCACTCCGCGGTCGGCGCTTCCGTCGGAGCGGTGGTCGTCGTGGTAGGTGGGATGTACACCTTCGAGTTGTGCTGAAGAAGCGGCAGATGAAAAGGAGAGGACGGAGAACTCACGAATTGGAAGACGAGGCCGTCGGCGGTGTCGTTCAATTCCAGTCCGATCAGCGCCGAAGATTGTTTGCCATCGACGTAGTGCACTTGATCCGAGCAGTTCATGTTGATCGGGTTTTCATAAGCGTCGAATTGGAGCTCTTGTGAAGACAAGTGGTACTTGAGTGGGAAAACCTCCCCGATACCTGCAAGCAGTCCAAAATGGTAACTTGAGGCACGTACCGTTCAATTTCATGGCCGCTAAGCTCTCATCCAGCTTAGTCAAGACATCGTACCGACAGCCGCCCACGATGAACGTTCCGCTGAAAGAGAAGGTCAGATAGCAAAACAAAAAACTTGCTTTCGTTTCGTATCAACCCCCGGCCTTTTGTCGTACGTGACCGTGAAGTTGAGGCGGCCTCCGGCAAAAGACGAGCTTTTCAGACGCCGACGTGCAGCCGCTCTTCGGCTCGAAGGTCCTGAACGAGAGGCAATGAAGAGAAGTGGGAGAGGAATCGGGTCACTCACACGTCGAGGCCCGCTTGCTTGAGGCATTCCGTCGTGTTCGGGGCGGGAGTCGCGGCGGCAGCGAGGACTTGAGAGCCGACGACGAGAAGCAGCGAGAAGAGCGTGAGTCCGATCGAGCGACCGCCCATTTCGTCCAAGAGGCGCGCCGAGGAGTGAGTTCGAGTGGGAAAGCGAAAATGAGAGCCGCTGGTCGGAAGAGCCGTCCGTCCGCCGAGTGCCGGAGAGCTGCGGTCGATCGAAGAAAGCTGTCCGACCGAAATGAATTACGCAAATTCGCTGCTTGCGCGGCAGCCAACTGGAAGAGTACGGCGAGCAAAAACACGAAGGCTTTTTCAAAATCCCAGTCGGGAGTCGTCTGTCTTTCCTCGCCTCCTTCTGGTCTTCGGCTTTTACTCCAATCAACTCTTCCCATAACCTTCTTTCGTCGCGGACAGGTCGGCAGATGCGTGTTTATTGTCACAAAACTGGCTGTTTATGGTTAGAATTTTCACTTGTTTTCCATCTACGAGCTTTCTGTCGAGTGAGCGAACGGGCGGGCAGGTGCTTAGCCGAACAGGAAGCCCAAGATGCCTGAAAGAATCCTCTGATCAGCCACCTTCAAACGAGAACTCACCGCCGCCGCCGCCACCGCCGCCTCCGTGATGGCTGAAAGGAAGGGTTAGCTGGAAGAAAGGCGCGAGCGCTCGTTACTGATGGTGGTGGCTGGAAAGAAAAAGGATTAGTGGACGCTGGACGGGAAGCACACTCACTGGTGGTGGCTCTGGCAGCAACTGGGAGCACAAGAGACTTTAATCGATGAAATGACCGTCCACTACTCACCAGCACAGTTCGATCAGATCGCTCTTGAAGGTCGGGTCTGAAACGAACGAGGCGAGTGATTACAACCGATCGGAAAGGACCCACGTTCAATGATGAACATCGCTCGGGGGAAGACGGCGCGCAGGTTCTCCTTGACCTCGGGTTTCTCCAGTTTGTACAGGGCGGCAGTCTCTTCGATTGCGTTTTCGAGGATTCGTTGCAGCTGGAGCACTCAATGGAATGGGGCGAGTGGGGAGGGGACTCACTTTTGTGACGAAAGCGTTGGTGGCAGGCGTGAGTTTGGCGAAGGCCTCGTTCTTGCGGTCTTTGAACGCGTGGACGGTCTCGCGGACGACGGCGAACAGGCGCGGCGACTCGCGCACCAGCACGTCCGTCACGTTCGACGCCTTGAGCATGTCGCGCCAGACCTTCTTGGCGGCCTGCAGGTCGGTGGCGCGGACGCCCTCGAGGGCGGCGACCAGCTTGGGCGGGAGCATTCCCTTGAGGCCGCTGAAGACCGAAGCCTCCTGGGCACTCGCTGTGGTCGCGAGGACCAGGAGCGGAATCAAGAAGAGGAGTCCGCGATTCATCTCGTCGTCGGGCCTCTCACCGTTCGGGGTCGGAGGGGAGGGAGCGGGAGAGGAGCGAATTCAATTGCCGACCATCCGGTCGCTCGTCCCGCTTTTTATTCGCACAAACGGCCGACATCCCGGCCGCCCGGCCGAACATCTGCGGACATCCGCGCCGTTAGCGCAGCCGCCCGGCCGGTCGAAAAGCGGCCGTTCGCCGCGCAAAACAAACGAACCGCTGCGCTCGGCGCTCGTGTTCGCCGATGTTCCGCTCGCGTGGCCGCTTGTCCGCCGTTCCGCCGACCGAAAGCCGCCGCTGTGTTTGCGGACCGCCGCTCGATCCCGTGGACACGCGCCTTCTGCCCCATCGTCCAAGTGTTCATTCAATCAACAAAAGCCGGTGGTCGGCGGTCATGCACGTGTTCTGTTTGCTCGTTTCGAAACCCTCTCGCTCATCCGATTTCGAAGCGGTCATGAGCTCCGAGCGGTGTGTTTTGCCCGCGGAATGAAACAAGTGACACGTGAGTTTATTTCGAATGTTCAGGGCATCTGCGTGTGCTGAGTGAGAGACTGGGGTTCTTTGCGCACTCGAAAAAACGCGTTGTCCACGTCGATTTTGTTGCTAAATTTCCCCAATCCGGGCAGCTTGGAGAGCAGCTGGAAGACGGCGGAAAGCAAGAGACGACGGAAGCGGCGGATGAACAGCAGCCCGATCTGAAAGCCTTCAAATTATTGGTGGACTCCTTTGTTCGCTCACCAATGGGTTGATGAGAGGTCCAATCGTGTAGCACGTGAACAACACCCGAAAGACGAATCCCTGGGCGTCCCGCTTGAAGATGTTCACAAAGAAGTACGACACGACTAAATGAATGCTGTTTAGGCAAATCCGGTGCCTGCTTACTGAACGGCAAGTACACGGCAACAACTGGTATCGCCGCCTGAAAAGAAAGAAGCCATTCTTTCGTTCACTCTCTCTCCACTCACTTGTGTCGCGATCGTCCACGTCAGTTGCATCTGGAGGTTGTCGCTCTCGATCAATTGGGCCTGCCGCTTTAAGTGAATGACGATTCGGGCCATGAAGAAGATTATCAGGAGAAAGGAGTACTGAAAGAAGGCTGTCATTTTGTGCTCTCTGCTGTTTTGTGTACGTTGAACGTGTTCACGCTGATCGACCAGCTGTAGAAGATGACCGCTTGGAGCTGCAATCGAGAAATGAGTGAATTCCAATCACTTTAGTGTGTTTACAGTGGTCCGAATGTTGTCTCGCGCGAACTGCGGGGTGAAACGCGTGCAGGCGGGGTTCGGAGCGGGAACGGCGGCCCAGTTCTCCTCGTGGGATCCTACCGACAGGAAGGTGATCGCTCCCGACTCCCACAAACAAATCACGGCGATCCCGAGCAGAAGACTCGAGTACTGCCGGTTGGAGAGCGTGTAATTCCGGCAGATCATCAGGTAGCGAAAGAAGCAGGGCAGGGTGCCGTAGAGAAGCACCATGTAGCAACCTTTACTCCGCAATGCTTGTTACTGTTCAGTTGTTCTTCCGTCTACTCACCAAAGTACTCGAGCAGAACGAAATAATTGAGGTTCCCGCCCCGAAAGAGCTCCCACTTTTCCACGAGGGCGACGAACGGGCCGTCGAAGCTCATCGTGAGCAAGTGGCGCTCGCCCAAGGTTGTCGGTCGCTGCAATCGACGGTAAGATCAACGGGAAAAAGCCCTCTGATCACCGCTTGAGTAGAGAACTGAAGGATAGCGGAGAGGAAATCGACCCCACACGAGACGGAAAAGACGAAGCGGAGCGGGCGGAGGCCGTCCGACTTCTCCATCCGCACCAACGCAAACAAAAGAGCGTTCAGCGAGCAGCTGAGGGTCGTGACGACGTAGAAGTAGATTTGAATCGATCGATCCGGGCAGTTCTCACTCGTTTGATTCATTTCCGCCATCCTTGAGGAAGACGGGGGAGAAAGAGTGGCCAGCCAAACCGAACGGAGGGGCGGAATGAGGCGGCCGGCGGATCGGCAGGTGAATGGGCGAAGCTTCAAAGCAGCCGCTCGCCCGCCACTTCCGCCTTCTTTTTGCTTTGGGGTTCAGAAAACGCGAGCGGGCGTCACTCGGTCACCAAAGGTCGTGGAATTTGGAATTCACCGTTCATGACGAAAAGCCGGTCTGTTCGCATCTGTCAACAGTCGAACACTCGAGAATGCAGATGTCATTCGATCAGAGTACTTGGCAAGTGGACGGTTTATTTTCGAAAGCGATGATGCGAGTGGTTAGAAAGCAAAGATTGGGAACGAGCTGACGTCCAGTACGGTTAAGTAATTCAACGGAATAGGCAGAGCAAGCTTCTAATTTTGAACGGGAAGCCGAAAGAGAGTGTCCAGCCCGTCGTCTTCGGCATCGTCGTTCTGCTGGATGGGGAAAGAGGTCGACGATCGAGTTTTTGGGCACTTTCGAGTGTTCTGAACGACCAGCGGAATCATTGGGCACTAACAGTCCACTTGCCTTCGAAGAAACGAGCGGTGATTGGGTAGACCTCCAGCAGATTCTTCTTGACGCTCTCCGGCTGCAGGTCGTAGAGGAGGACGGCGTTCTTCACGCTCTCCTTCTTCTGCTCTTCCAACTGAAATACGGGAGTATGTTGATGAATAAGCGCGCCAAACCAAAGTGCGCACCTTCTGGAAAGAACTGCTTCGTTTCGGGCAACAGCTTGGCGGTCTTCTCCATTCGATCCAGCTTGTTCTCTTGGCCCAAGCCTTCGATTATCGTCGCCATCGCTTTGCTCGAGCCGATCACGAGTGAGCGCGCGTGGTCGAAACTCGTGATTTCGGGGAGGTGGCGGAGGATTTTGGGCAAAATGACCAAATCTTTGAGCGAAATTGTAAAGGAAGCCCTCGCGCACCTTGTCGGCGATCTTCTGCCGCTCGGCCGTGTGATCGGAGGCCGTCGACGAGAGGAAGAGGAAGACGGACAATGTGAGAGCACAACGAGTGAGGGAACATTTTTGATCGCTAGTGAGTGGAAGGCGGAACTCTTCGGCTTTTTATCCGCCCGAACCGGCCACCAGGCGCTTTGTGTGGTCGACCCGCTTCTCACTCGTTCTGCAGGTCACTTCCAAACGGCTGCAGTTCGCAAACAAAACGAGGAGTGTGTCCGCATTTGGCCGCTCGCTAACCATTCGGCCGTTTACTTTCCTTGCGTGCTTCCGCGTTCTTCCAGGCAACCACGGATGAATGGCGGCAAACCATTCGGTTCGTGTTGCCCACGGAAGGCAACAAAGCTTCTGTCTAATGAATACAATAAACTAAAGACCACCACTACTCCTTCCCACAATTGACGAGGGTCAACTGTAGAAAAAAGAAAGCAATCGTACCTAACGACAAGACAGAGCAGTTTCGAAGAACGCGAGTGTACTTTGTGCATCCAACAAGTGAAAGCTGTGTACAAATCGGTACGACATTGCCTGCAGATGCCCGATTGCTCACTTCCCGTAACGGGAAATCACGAGTGAGAGCCGTGCGCCCTAATCCCCGCACTTCTTTTGAACGCGAGAGATCGAGTGATTTCCGCTCCTTTCACGCTGTTTTGAGGATTTGACGGCAAAGACGTCGGTTGTGTGTCAAAACAAGATCTCTTTTGTTCTGCAGAGCCTTTTTGGGCGTGTGCCTCGTGGACCATCGAAGATTTCTTTAAAAGAAGGTACAAATGGTGGACTTCTCGGTCAGCCACTGCTCATTTGGGAGACAAACAAGTGGCAGACTGCTCATCGATTGTACTCGAGTGTTCCCATTGAAATAGCGGTCTGTTTATTGTAGACGGCATTCATTTCATTAGTTCGCTCTCCCACCCGAGGGTTGGCCTCTCGTTTGTTCACTTCGCGTGCGAGACGGGCGGCTCGTAGTCGCGTGTCCAAAGGAGGAAAGCCACCAGTCATTCGTATTTGAGGAGGTATCATGGAGCTGTTCTTCTTCCGCCACGCGGAGTTCGAGGGGCTCTACCGCTGCGATTACAACGTCGGCTCGATTCCGCTTGCTGCCCGGCAACACCCGAAGGTCGGCGGCGTGTTGATGACCGCGGCGATCATTCTGGAAGTGAGTTCGAATGGAGCAAATGAGTAGTCAAAACGCTCATTTAGATCCTCTACATTCCGTGCCTGATTTCGATCAACAAGATGGCCAAGACGAGTGCTTGCTACAAGCTCATGCAGTACATTGGGGTTGTCGACTTGCTGGTTCTCCCGCTGAACGGCATTCTCACGGGCTACATGGCGATCAGAGGCTTCGTGTTCTGCAGCCATCCGCTCTTGATCTACTTTGCGGGTTCCTTCGCACTGGGGCTTTACTGCAGTGTTGTCGCTTGCCTCGGTGTTCCTTGCATTGAATCGTTGCATCGAGATGATCTGGCCGCAGCTGAACGAAGTCATCTTCCCAGCGGAAAGCATTAAAATCTGGCTTTTGATTCCCACTGCTTACGGAGCCTACTTCACCGTCTTTACGGCGCCTGTAATCTTCACTGGCCTGCACATGAGTTGGTTCTTCAATCCACACGTCGGTAGGCGCTCTTCTTTTGCGAACAGAAGACGAAATGGATTGCAGGGTACAACAACACAGTTGGAGGAGTTGGTACCGAGTTCACTACTCACTCTCTCAATCAATCAATCTTTTTTCCAGTACGAGAATCCTCTGCACACATTCAACAACGTGGTGGAACCCCTTCCACACTGATCACCATGTACACGCTCTTCTGCATCGCAATCGCCTTCCGCTCGTCCCGCCGCTCGGCCCAACCGGCCGCTCGTGGCGGGGCCAAACAGCGGTCGCAGCTTCGAGTAGGTGACTGGCAATACAACGGAAAGAAAGAAAAGATTTCAGACATTCGTCCAAGTGGCCATGATCTCTGCGGTGAACACAATGGCGTGCATCATGTGAGCAACAAATTCACCTTCTATTCTTTAGCGTCTTTTTCAAGCTACATCCTTATGAATTACGTCCCGCTGTCCGCTTTTATAATTATTCTGGGGCAGTTTGGATGGCTCGGCATCCACGGTTCGTCCATTGAACATGCGCTGTTTTACCCACTCTGCTTCAGGCCTGCCCCCGGTCATCTACTTAACGCTCAACCGCACCATCCGCCGAGACACACTCAAAATGCTCACTTGCGGTCGCTGGCCCAAGGCGAAAGTCGGGGCGGTGACCAGCGAGACGCGCGGGACCGCAGACGACCGCTCCCGAAGTCGACGACGATGCCGTCTGATTGCCTGCTCGGCGGGAGGAAAGGGGAAACTGATGGGGAACAATCGTATTCTAGTTTTTACTAGGAAGGTGCACGAAATAAAGAAATGCCGGGGAACACGCAGTGGAAGAAAAAACATTGATTTTACGAACCATTCCGTTCGCTTTGCGTAAACGTTGAATTGCAAACAGGAGCCTCCGACTCGCCGTGCAAACAATTCGGCGGCCGCCGCCTGCTCCGCACTCCAGTTCACGAACCAAACGGTTGCAGAAAGCAGCGATAAGTCCACCAAACGTGCAAAACTCGTGGAAAGCAAGAATCTTGGGTCGGTTTGGATGAAGGAGGAGTTCGCGGAATGCAGTCAAGCGTTCATGCCGGGTATTCGATCTAACCGCCGATGATGAATGTCAGGCTTGAAGCCCCTTTATAGAACAGAAATAAATAACTCACTCAAGCTTTCGGGTATCCCGGATGAAAGACCCGTAGCTGCTTACCGTTTGCAAGCAACCATCATCTGCTGTTGAGTTGTTCAGTCACTCGTTGCATCATCTATTTCTTCAAACATTTGCTCACTTGTCAAGCACATCGTAGCAAGCAGGCACAAAGTTCCAGCAATCAGGAGCTTCTGTTGTCGAAAAATCATCAATTTGCGTTCATTTGCGTCGACCCCGTGCTTCTTTTGTCTCCTAATCCTCGTTGCTGCACAAAAGAAGGACGTCAGCGGACACAATCCCCTACGCTTCGGCATCAAAGCAAAGAATACGGTGGAAAGGGGGACAACGCAAAAGTTCCACGTAATCGAAAAGAAGGCGGGTCGGGTGGCATTCCTCCGTGGGGACGAACGTGCGGAACATGCGGAGAGGCGATTATTTTTGATGAAAAGAGGCCTTTTGGACCCGATTCTGCTAAGTGCCCGTGCTCGGCCGCCTGATAAGCGGCGGGAACAGAAAATGAACGGAGAAAGAAGTCATTTGACGAACGCAATCGACGAGCGGGGCGGCGTATAAAAGCGGCGACACGCGGCAGGACGATCAGAAGCTTTCCGTTGCTCACTTCCTCTCTCCCGCTCTCCCTCATGACGGTCAAACGGGCGTCTCGGTGGGCGGTCGCCCTCCTCCTTGCTTGCTGGACGGTCGGCAGCTCGGCTTCGGCGATCAAGAAGCCGCATCGCTTCGACTACGTCGACCCTTCCGTTCGAGTGGACTGCGCGCCCGACCCGAACGTGTTCGAAGACGTCTGCTGGGCAACGAGGATGCTCGTGGGATCCCGTCTACGACACCTCCGATCCCACCGCACCTTGGTGTCACTTTCCTCATGGTTAGGCGATCCCCAAGTAGCTGTTGGTCGAATGAGTGAGTGGATTGCAGGAACGGGGTACGTGGCCAGGCCGGGCGGCACGGCTTCAAACTCCGATCTCACAAAAGCCGACGGCTCGCCGAACAATCCGTTCGGGGGCGATACGTTGGACTTGACGTTCAGCTCGTACTCGCTCGGTGACGCCGCCATGGTGGTGATCGGCGAAGAGAGCGCGTTCGTGCCCGACCTTCCGATCAACACTGGCGCCAACATCCAAGCGGACGACTCGCTGATCGTCAAGACGATGGACAACGACTACGGCATCTTTTCGTTCACGGTCGAACGGAAGTCGAACGGCCGCCTTCTGTGGGACACGCGCATCGGTCGGTCTTTTTCTTCCTTTCAATTGCACACGAGAGGTTGCAGGAGGAATGCTCTTCGGAAAGCAGTACATCCAACTGGCCACCCTGCTGCCGACGAACAAGATCTACGGCTTCGGCGAGCACTCCCATCCGTCCATTCTGGTTCGTCCGCTGTCCGATGCCCTCTTCATCGTTGTTTCTTCCAGCACGACCTTTCGAAAGTACACGACCGTGGCCGATGTTCGCTCGGGATCAACCGCCGGACGCTGCGAACTTCAACACGATGAACCTCTACGGAGTCCACAACTTCTACATCGCGCTGGAGGACGACGGAAAGGCGCACGGTGTGTGGGTGAGTCGAGCCCTCTTGGATTTCAAGGAAGATGAGCGGATGATTGAAGGTCATGAACTCTAACGCGCAAGAAGTAACCACCGGCCCGGGGCCTCATTTGATTTACCGAGCGATCGGCGGGCGCTTCGACGTCTTCTTCTTCCCCGGCCCGCGCCCAGAGGACGTCGTTTGCCAGTACCAGCAGGTGATCGGCACTCCCTACCTTCCCGCCTACTGGGCGTTCGGATGTAAGACGAAAAGGTTGTAGGAATTTGACTGATGTCAGTCGTTTAGACGGCCTCTCGCACTACGGATTCAAAACCTTCGACAACATGAAGAACATGATCGACCGCGTGACCGGCGCCAAGATCCCTTTTGACACGATGACCGTCGACGTCGACCACATGGACCGCTACAAGGATTGGACCATCAACCCGACGAACGGCTGGTCGGCCCTCCCCGACTACGTGAAGGCGCTGAACGTGCGCGGGATGCACTTTACGATTCTCGTGGACGCCGCCGTCGAAGTCGACTACCCGCCGTTCGAGCGCGCGATGGACGCGAACGCGAACTTCGTCTCGTGGCCGGACGCCCGCTTCGTTCCGCACGACGTTCAGGTGCGGAAAACAAACCGAAGATGCCCTCATTACTTTCCTTTAGGACAAGTACCCGCTCGCCAAGAACACCCTTTTCATGTTGGGAGTCGTGTGGCCGGACAATCACACGGCTTTCCCCGACTTCTTCGACTTCACGGGTAGCACGCAGCAGTGGTGGGCGGACGAGATCGCCAACTTCCACACCGTCCTTCCGTTCGATGGACTGTGGATCGGTGAGCGTGCAATGGGGAAAGGAAAGTGGTTGAATTGCTTGCTGCAGACATGGACGAGCCGAGCAACTTCGGAACCAACGATCAACACTTGTTTCAGTGGTACATACAGATGGTTGATTCAACCCCGACCACCCGAACGACGCGCCGTTGTTCTGCCCGTCGAGCGGCGACGATGCGTACTACGAGTTCGTTTTCTCTAATTGCTCTCCATCTGATTGTTTCTTTAGCGTTCCCCCGTACCACACGTGGGCGGGCTACTTGTACGGCGGCTGGGACGGGAAGCTCTCGGCCAACACGCTCTGCTTGAACGGCAGTGGTCGATCGCGGCGAAAAGACGCTCTACGACACGAAGAACCTCTACGGATTGAAGGAGACGATCGCCACCAGCAAGGCGCTGCTCCAAGCGACCGGACAGCGCGGTCAAATCATCTCCCGCTCCACGTTCCCCACCAGCGGCCACTTCGGCGGCACGTGGACGGGCGACAACTCGGCCGATTGGCCGTGGCTGCAGCAGGCCCTCATCGGCGTCCAGGAGTTCAACATCTTCGGCATCACGCACGTCGGATCGGACATTTGCGGGTTCTTGAGGAACACGACGGAGGAACCTGTGCCTGCGGTGGCATCAGGCGGGGGCCTTCCACTCGTTCATGCGGTGAGCAAACGGGAAGCAGGGAGTGGATGCTCGTTCTTCTTCCTTCAGCAACCACAACGACATCCTCGCCGTGGACCAGGACCCCTCGCAATGGCCGGCGGTCGAGGCGATGGCCCGCGTGGCGAACCTGTGGCGCTACCGTCACCTGCCGTTCCTCTACTCGCTCCACTTCGCCTCCTCGCTGCGCGGCGGGACGGTCGTGCGGCCGGTCTTCTTCGAGTTCCCGCAGGACTTCAACACGTACGAGCTCTCCTACCAATTCATGTGGGGGCAAGTCCTGATGGTCGCTCCGGCTGTCGTGCCCGATGTGGACGAAATTCGGGCGTACTTCCCCGACTCGGCCACTTGGTACTCGCTGTACTCCGACAGCTACGGGCAGGTGATGACCAACGGATGGCAAGTGATCCCCGTGCCGCGCAACTCGACGGCTCCGGTCTTCGTCCGCGACGGCTTCGTGATCCCGCGCCAGGAGCCCGCCCTCACCGCCATGAACTCGCACGCCAACGACTTCGAACTGCTGGTCACCCTGCCGAAGGAGGCGCTCGACGGG
Source organism: Aphelenchoides fujianensis (assembly GCA_024699865.1). NCBI lineage: Eukaryota > Metazoa > Nematoda > Chromadorea > Rhabditida > Aphelenchoididae > Aphelenchoides > Aphelenchoides fujianensis. The sequence goes on from JAMPIO010000240.1 coordinate 85,267, forward strand.
CAGGACGTCAGCGCGTCGGGAGAACTCTTCTACGACGACGGCGTCTCACCCGTGCAGCCGGAGCAGAAGCTGGAGGACTTCGACCACTACCACTTCAACTTCACCTTCACTCTCGTCAACAACAAGCCGCAGCTGGACATCGAGCTCGTGCGCAAGGCGGATGTACGTTCTTCCTCCCCCACCTTCCATTCAATCGCCTGATCACTTCAGAAGCAGCTGTTCATCCCACCGATCGATGACATCGAGATCCTCGGTTATCCGTCGAACGTCGACTTCTCTTCGGTCCAAGTGAACGGCGGCGGGGCGGGCGTCTCGGCGAAGGATTCCAGCTACGACGCCGACCGAAAGATCCTTCGTTTGAGCCGGCCGAGCGGCGGTTTCGTTTTCCTCAACAAGCTGCTCGACAAGTATACGGTCACGTGGAAAAATATTTGAATAGCGGCTCTTTCTTGTGTACACGACTTTGTTTTGAATAAACACTCAAGCATTCACTCCCTCTTTCGTTTGTTGCAAACTCTTCTGGGTGCTCATTTTCAACCGATCGCTCCGCTCGATCCTCCCGCCCGCTCGCTCTTGCCGCCATGTTCGTCGTGCCGGGCCTGGACGTGTTCGCGGTGCTCTCGCTGGCGTCGTCGCTGCTGCACTCGGAGCGGCTGCTCGTGAACCAGTCGGCCTTCGAGTTGAGTGCGCGCGTCCGGCTGACGACAAAGCAAGGGCCGAAGAACGACCCTACAATCGTTGAGTCCTTCTACACGCTGCAGGAGAACGGGAGCTACACGATCTCGTCCCAGTTCGTCCGCTTCCTCGTTCCCATTCACTCGTTCGTGTTCAGGAGTGCGGTGGACGTGTTGCCGCCGTTCCCGCACGCGGACGAGTGGCCGCTGGAGTTCGTCGCCGTCAACCACACGTTCATGTACTCGGCGCCCCTCGATTTCGTTCGTTCCTCTCGCCTTCTCCCTTCTTACCGCCTTTTCGATTGCAGAAACAACTGCACCGCCTGCTGGAGTTGGAGTGGGACTTCAAGGACGTGCACCCCACGCTGAACGGCACCGTCGAGCAGCGCGTCAAAGTCCAGCTGCTCGCCACTCGCCGCCGCCCCGCCGCGCAAAGAAGAACGGGCGGCTGCGGGCGTTCGTTGACTACGCGAACGGGCCCTTCTGCGCGGCGTTGACGGCGGACGTGCGGGCGGCGGTCGCGTGGCTGGCGGCCGTCGTGCTCGCGCTGTTCGTCGCGCACGCGGTCGAGGTGGGCGGCCTGCTCGCGTTCCTCGTCCTCCGCTGCCGCCATGCGCGCGCCGTGAAGCGGGCGGGACCGCCGGCCGGGCTGCAGGGTGAGTGCTCCGCCCACTCCTCCTCATCGATCGCTCCTGCTTGCAGCGGCCATCCGCACGCCGGAGAAGTCGGGCGGCCGCTCGCCGTGGGCGCCCCTCGACTCGCCGCAGTGCAAGCCGCCCGGCATCCAGTCGCCCGTCCTCCCGCCGCCCCGCCCCGGCGACTCGCAACCCACTTTGAACCTCAACTCCGGCCCCGCCACCGCCAACAAGCCCACGCCCACCGAGAAGGAGGTGGACGGCTACGTCTTTCCCGATGAGGTCAACAGCCAAGCGAAATAAACGCGTTTATTCCCTTCTTTCGAATTCACATGGCTATCGAGCAGGTGACCGAGTTCACGGGCTCTGAAATCCACTCGTGAGGGAGAAGAAGCCGGCGGTTTACTCACGTCCACTGAAGATCCACTGGCCGGCCGCATTGCAGGTGGCCGTGATGAAGACGCCGGTGCCCTCGCCCGCCATCATCCCGTTGATCTGAAAGAAGGAGGGGGCGGTAGTTAGTGATCAAGGAGGTTCACGAACGTCCACAATGACCATGTTCGTCCCGTCTTCACATGAGATGTCCAGAGCTGCGCAGCCGTCGGCCGTGGTCGTGTCCGTGAACACGAGAGTCCGAGCATCCGGCGAGGGATTCGACGTGTCGATCGACGAGGACATGCACGACATGCAGTCTGCAAACAAAAAGGAATAAGTCCCTTCTTCCATTCCGCTTCTTACTCGGAGCGGTGGTTGTCGTCGTTGTGGACGTGGTCGTCTAAACACACAAAAGCAATGAGTGTTGGACTTCAAAGCGTCTCTAAAGCACGTACAGTAGTGGAAGTCGTGGTCTAAAAATGGACTTAAAACAGTCAAGCATCGCTTTGCGAACTCACGGTCGGAGCCGGCGTCGTTGTGGTCGTCGTCTACAAGCCGAATAATAAAGAATATTCCACCATTTCATCGGTTTTTGAGAATTTTATTGAGCATGATTTGGGAATCCACCCCTTCCTCACATTTGCTTAAAGAATTTTACTCACCGTTGGTGGAGGCGTGGTCGTCGTGGTTGTTGTGCTTGTAGTCGTCTGCAAACATTCGAATAAATCCTTGATTGCTCCAAATAAACTGTACCGTCGGAGCCGTGGTTGTGGTCGTTCTAATCCAACAATTGTCAATGGGAACGTAAGGAAACTCACGTTGTGCTCGTCGTCGTGGTCGTTGTCTGCAACTAAACGACATCTCATTGCTTGCTCTCTCTTCTAATCAGCACCCACAGTTGTTGAAGTGGAGGTGCTCGTCGAAATCGTCGGAGTTGTGGCCAGTGTTGTTGCCGGAGTGGGCTGCGTGACCGTTTCGGTGCGCATGCACGAGTGGGACGGCTGGGCCAGCAAAACAGAAAGGACGACCAAGAAGCTTCTTTCCATCGGTTCCGTGTTAAAAGCGTTGTAAGCGCGTACTACTTTCGACAACCCTCTTCTACCTTTTGCAACTGCGAACGCGCGGATTGCCTCCTCGAGTCCCGCATTTGCAATCCCGACCGGCGGGGCGGCTAATCGGCAGCCGGCGGGAACAAAACCGACGAATTCGCGCCGATCGCCGCTGCAGACGGCGGAAATTGGCGGCCGGTCGGCACTCGGCGGGCGTTTGATGGCTAATTGAGAGCCGCCGAGTGAGTGGAGGCGGAAAATCAGCAGTTTTCAACAAAAGCGAAAAAAGGACGTGGATTTCACCCACTTTCCTTTTCATTTGTTTTCCTTTTCGCCCTCCGAGTGGTGAGTATCGTTTCATTCGAACAGCTGAACAAAGTGAGTGGGTAATGCGAACAATTGAGAGGAACAGAAAGTGAGTAAAGAACGATGGAATCAATGCGTCGCTTCGATCGTGCCGCGGGATTGCTGGAGGATTTGGGCGACCACGAACTCGAGATTCTCCAGCCGGTAGGCGGCGGCCACCTCGGCGAGGACCTCCAAGTTGACGAGGAACTCGCCCATCGGGATCGTGTTCTGCAGGTCGGCACAGCAGCGTTGGCAGGTGGTCGACAGGTAGAGGAGTGGTGACCTAAGGGAACAATCAAGAAGGTTTGACTGAAGAGAGGAGAAACCCACTTGTTTGCAGCGAGAACACTTGAAGTCCTGCAGCAGGTAGGAGATCTGCATTTTGGTCGCCCGCTCGATCAGGTGCTCTTCGATCAGCCAGAACGGGCAGCGACTTGCAGCACACGGGGCACAGGAAGGTGGAATCTGAAGGCAGGAGGTAACCGAATGATCACTCCTTTCTGCCGGCCACTCACCTCCGCCTCTCGCTGGCCTGCTTCTGCGAACAGACGTCGAAGTCGACGTTCATCATGCAGTGCGGGCAGAGGATCTGCTCGAGGACGATCGACACGCGCGGCGGGTGCCAGAAGGTCTCGTCGCTGATCTCGTCCTTCTCGATCAACCGCAACGCCTGGCTGCGGATCTCCTCCACCGCCTCGCCCGCGTACTTGCACAGGCCGAAGACCTGAAAGAAGGAAGGGGTGAATAAAATGATCGTTGAACGGAGGACTCGCCTTGAAGACGCACTTCAAGAACTCCAGGGCGACGTTGTGGAATTTGGGCAGCCCGTAGGCCTTCAGCAGGGGGTTGTGTTCGGCCTCCATCAACGCGCGCAGTTGCTGCTGGGCTTCGTGCAGTTTGGAGGTCATCTCGAAGATCTTGTTCGCCATCACGTCGCGCACCACCTCCGCGCAGTACGCCTCGAACTCCTCGTCGGTGGGCTGAAAGCAAAGTAGAAGGATTGATGGTCGAATGGACTGAAAGAACTCACTTCCTCGCGGTTCTTCTTGCACAACATGACGAGGAAGAAGGCGAGCACGTTGTTGATGAACGCGCGTCGGCAGTCGCCCGCTTCGGGCAGCACTTCGGCCAGCCGCATCTCCACGCGCACCTTGTTGTTCTGAAAGAAGCGGGCATTGCTTTCTCTTCTTCCAACAAGCCACTCACGTCCTCCATCTCGATGTCGTTCTGGGCGTCGTAGCACTTGACGAAGGCCTTGTTGGCGGCGTTGATCCAAACCATCAGCCGGCTGTACACAACGGGGATCAAATTCAGCGAGCAGAACGGCTTCTTCCGCTGCAGGGAGCACGCGGAGGGTGTGGACGAACGCCTTCGCTTGCTGGAGGTCCGAGCGGTTCGTGCAGATGACCACCTTGGAGAAGGAGCAGTGGAGGACGGTGGCGCCCAGGCGGTTCAACTCGGCCACCAGCAGGAGGCAGAGCTTGCGCATGAGCGTGAAGACCGCCTGCTCGACCGCCGGATCGAAGAGGAGAGCCGCCGGACTCCGCAGCCAGCTGGAAGTTCGATTGAATGAGTGGTGGACGGAAAGGGAGGGCCCACCGGTACAAACTGATGACCATCTGGTCGGCGAACGTGCTCTCCGTCGGCCCGATGTCCCGCACGAGCTCGGTGCACACGCCGCGCAACACGCGCAGGGCGGCGCTGACCGAGACGGCCTCGTTGAACTCGGAGAGCATCGCGCGCCGCACGGAGCGCACCGTCCCGTCGATCGTGATGTGCGGCTGCTCGGCCGCGAAGCCCACGTGCTCGCTGGTGCCCTCCGCCTCGGCGATGGCCGCCGACTGCATGAGGGCGGTGACGGCCAACACGCCGAGGTCGAACTCCACGCAGATGTTGCGCGCCTCGAAGGTCTCCTGGTCGTAGACGTGGCTGAGCGTCTTGCGGAAGGCGGTCGACTCCCAGTCCGTGCCCAGCCGCCAGTCGTCCAGCTCCTTGCCGCCGAAGTCCGGCCGCGCGCTCGGCGACGCCCACAGCACGAAGTTCTGCTGCTGGAGGGCGCGCGCGTACGCGATGTCGAGGGCCAACAGGGCGGAGTCTTCGGGCAGGTTGCCGACCGGAATTCCGATGTACTCGGCCACGTGCCAGAAATCCTGCAAGCAACACGGATTGAATCGTCTGCCTGTTGCCCGCCCACCTTCACGACGGTCAGCGAGTTCAGGAAGTGCTGCATGATGATCTTGCACGCGTTCGTCGCCCACTCGAGGCCCGTGAGGAGGGCGGGCGGGTCGTTGGCGATCACGCGGATGTGCGGGAAGCCGTTCAACACGGGGAACTCCTTCCGCAGCTGCAGGGAGGGCTTCGTGCTCTGCACGCACACGACCACCGGCTGCATGCCCTCGTTCAGCTTCCAGCCCTTGACCGCCTGCTGGAGTTGGCGGACGGCGTCCTTGAGGAAGGCGGCCTGCCCGAAGTGGACGGCGATCTTGTCCGCCTCCGGGTACGTCTCGTCCTCGCCGCGCTGCTGAACGCTGCAAACACAAGCAAGGTTGTCTGGTTGATGAAGCGGAACGTACAATTTGGCGTAGACGGAACGAAGGACGCCGCTCAGGTTGGGCGCGTCCACTTTCGCCCGATTCACGACGAACACCTGCGCTTGTTGGAGGTGCGGGCAGAAAAGCGCGAAGGCCGTTCGGCCGTGCCACGAGAACTCGTAGAAGAAGAGGACGCGGAAGACGGAGAGGGGCACGTAGCGCATCTCGGACGGCGGGATCTGAACGGTGGCGAGTGAGTGGACGGGCGATCCCGCGAAGAACCCACCCGCTCCATCTGGTCGGTCGTGAGGCGCGTCGAGTTCGTGAGCGACTTCACGCGCGCCGTGGCCCCGAGTTTGAGGAGGGCGCGGAAGATGAGCGGCATCTGCGTCTCGTAGATCCCGTTCAGCCGCATTCGACACAACTCCTGGTGGAAGCCGCTGCAACCAAAGAATGGTCAACGGAAGTCCTCTCTCGAACGGACCTCAATTTCTCGACGAATCGCTTCTCGTCCACGTTGTACTCGTAGAGGAAGGCGTGCGGGCGCATCCGCGGCAGGTGTTTCTCCACCCGGCGGCCGATCTTCGAGTTCGTCCGCTCGAACGTGTCGTCCACTAAACACCAGTGAAAAATAGAAGAAAAAGGAAGGGGTGTACCGTAGAAGGTGCGCGGAACGATCAGCTCGAAGCGGCGGAGGAGGCCGTCGGCCACCGCGAACACGTCGAACGTGCCCAAACTGCCCGTCTCGGCGATCTGAACCCGAACGATCACGAGGATAGAAAGAAGGAAGGAAAGTGGCCGACCTGCATGATGTGCCACTCGTGGGAGCGCACGCGTTCGGTGGAGATCAGCATCGCCTGCTGCATGGTGGTCATCCCGCGTTTGAGGACCACCTGGTCGCCGCCCAGCTTCTTCGCCTGCCGGTGCTTCTCGCGCTGCCGCTCCCACCGTTGCATCAGGTATTTGAGCTGAAAGCAGCGATTGGAGAGGAGCTGGACGAGAAGGGGGACGAACCCAGGGCTTGAACCCGTCCTTCGCGAAGGTCTTCCGCTCCAACGGCATCTGCGGCTGCTGCTGCCGACTTCGCTTCGGCGTGGGCGGCACCTTGCGAGCCGGCGGCCTGATTTTGGGACGTCTGGCCGAACGGCCGCTTCCGATTGGCGCGCGGCGTGACCTTCGGCGTCGTGTTCGTCGTCTTCTGCAAAGAAAAAAGGGATGAAAGGCTGCTGTTGGATCGAACCTTGAAGATCTCGTTGATGCGCGGCTGCAGGACGAGGTCGAGCTTGCGGCGCTTCTCGGCCTCCAGCCAGTCGGGGTGCTTGACGCGCGGGACGGGGTTCTCGACGCCCTGGAGGGCGGCGGGGATCGTGATGATCTTCTGGATGCACGAGTGCAGGCGCTCCGCGTAGTAGTCCCAGTCGATGATCTGAACGAACAGGGAACATGAAGATTGCACTCCGATCGTTCACTCACGTCCCGCACGTCCACGAACTCGTCGATCTTCGAGCTCTTGGTCCACTTGCGGAGGAATTTGACCATCAGGCGGCGCTCGGCCTGGAAGATGGCGACCGGGATCGTGCGGTCGGTGACGGGCGCGTCCGCGGGGCTCGCGGCTGATCACGAACTGGCAGGCGAGGCCCGCGTTCTTCACCATCTCGGCGCCGAGGAACTCGGCCAGCCGTCGGGCGGTGGTGATCGACGTGGACTTCTGGTCGCCGTACTCCTCCAGCTTCTTGCTCATGCTGCGGTTCTCGGCGATCAGCTCGAAGAGCTCCTCGTCGGTGATCGCCTGCCCGCGGGTGGCCAGACACGTCCAGCCAGTAGTCGGCCTCCTTCGCGACGTTCTCGTAGATCTCCTTCAGGTTGGCGCCCTTGAGGAAGTCCTTGAAGACCTCCGTTTGGAACTGCTTGATGATCCCGAGCTCGCCGCGTCGCTTCACCTCGAAGCCCTTCAGTTCGGCCATCGAGCCGTCGTGGTTGAACACCGCGTAGCTGAAGAGGAGAAGTGAACCATGTAAGGGAAAGGAAAGGGAAACGAACCGCTTCTTCAGCTTCCGGCCGGCTTCCTTCGAGGCGGGCAGGATCATCGCCAGGTAGGGGCCGTCGACCTCGAAGAAGATCGAGTTCTCGTCCCGAATGCCCATCGTTCCGTCCGGCCGCTCGAAGTGGTACTGCGTGTTCGTGAAGCGGTCCTTCACGAGGGCGTTCAGAGACGGCGCCCGGGTACGAGACGGAGATCTGCAAGCGACCGTCGACGAAAGGAGAGACTGGAGGAATACCCACCGATTTGCCCGCACTCGTCTTGAAGGAGAAGTCCTCGGGGAAGGAGGAGGGCAGCAGACACCAGATGCCGTCCGTGTCCAACTCCAGCGGGCGGCCGATGCGCTCGACGAGCTCGCAGGCCTCGCTGATGATCAGCGAGCCCGTGTGGCAGACGATGCCCGCCATCTCCATCGAGAACCACCGGCTGCCGCGGCGCATCACGTAGCCGTAGAAGGAGTTCAGGATGCACTTGTGGGCCAGCTGGAGCGACTCGTAGAGCACGACGCGCGCCTGCCCCGCCTTCAGCCCCACGAGGTCGGTCGGCGGGATCGACGAGAGCGCGTTCTTCGCTTTCTGAACGGAGGGAAGTGAGGTGAATGAGAGAGGAGTGAGTGGACGGACCTTGAGCATCGCCTTGTACTCGTAGCGCCGATCGCGGAAGGCCAGCACGGTGTCCACGTAGAAGGAGTTCTCCCGCTGGCAGATGCGCGTGCTCCGCTTCTCCTCGCGCGTGATGTGCTGCTTCCCGTAAGGCACGACGGCAGAAGTCATTCAACCGCTGCTTCTCCAGCCGCTCCTGCTCTTCTTTGGGCAGCTGGTGGAAGGATTTGGGCGGCTTGCCGAAGCGTTGCTCCTCGAGCGCGTGTTTGATCCGCTGGTACTCGCCCTTGGAAGCGGGGACTAAACAAAGGAAATGAGGGGGAACAATGAAAGGAAAGTGCTCACTGATTTCTCCTCGCCACTTCCACTCCATCTCGCGCTTGCAGCGGGCGTCCGGCGTGTTGTGCACGCAGGCCAGGCACTCCTCGTCCGTCACGACGGCCGGCGGCTAAACGAGAGCAAGAGAAGAATGGAAAGGAGAAAGGGGAGGAACGAACTTGAAGGCGGTTCGTCAGGATGATGTTCGGATACATCGCGGACACGTCCAAATGGTAGCTGCAAACAGGCGAACATTCAGTAGAGACCTCTTTGTGTGCTCACATCTTTGGGCGGCTCATCTCGAATGGGCTTTTCGACGAGATCGGCGAGTTTCTGCTGCACGCCCGCGCAGACCTCCTCGAAGTCGACGAGCTCCTCGATCTGGACGCCCATCTCCGAGGTGATCGTGTGCCGCATGGCCTCTTGGACCTCCGCCTGCAGCTGCTTCAGCCGCTCCACATCGAGCCGGAACTTGACGGGGATGTCCGAGCGGAAGACGCCCGACTCCAACGCCTCCACCCGGGCGCCCACGTACGTCTCGCTGTCCACCAGGTGGCCGTCGTGCGTGAAGTAGTTCTCCCGACTGACTTGTTTGTTCGGGTAGATGATGTTCTTGTGGAAGGCCTCGACCATCAGCAGGGCCTCGCACAACGTGCCCGAGCCCTTCCGCAGGACCTGAACGAAAGAAATGCATGAGAAGGAAGCGGAAAAAGAGAGAGTGCTCACATCGTCGGGGCCCAGCGGAATGATCGTGCACAGGGCGAAGATGAACGGATGGACGTATTTCATGTACCTAACGGCGAATGGTCAAGTAGAAATGATTTCCGTCCCTCACAAGTAGTAGGTGGCCACCGCATCGGAGACGGAGTAGCTGGCCAGCACTTGCGGCTGATTTCGCGCCATCTCGCACATCAACTCGGGGTCCAACTCGACGGGATCGTAGCGCAGTTTCGCCTTCGTGGTCGCCTTCAGGTTCTGCGAGCCCATCGGCAGGTAGGAGTCCCGTTTGACCCAACTGAAAGCCGAGGAGGATCCCACACGTGGATGAGTGGATGGACGAACCGGAAGGCGTCCATGTGCACGCAACAGGCGGACTTGAACTCGTCCTGCCCGTCCTTCGAGAACCCGACCATTTGGTTCATGTCCAGGCCGTGGATGCGGGCGCGCGCCTCGACGAACGGCCTGAACAACGAAATGAAAAGGTAAGAAGAAGGGAAGGAGGACGAACCAATCGAAGAAGTCGCCGTTGTACGTGACCATGATCGACGGCTTCGCTTTCAGCAGGTGGTCGAAGAACTTGAGGATGGTCGCCCGCTCGTCGGGCTCGTTGAAGACCGTGAACTCGCCGCGGAACTCCGGCCGGGGCGTGTACTCGAAGTCCTCGATGTCCGCACTCACGATCTGCCGGTTGATGATCAGGAAGCCGCGCCCGTCGATCATGTACGAGATCATCATGATCTGATCGAAGTCGCTGTCCGGGAACTTGAGCGGCAGCTTCGTGGTCTCGATGTCGTACGCGCACACGACCGGGTCGAACGGCTCCACGAGCTCCGCGTTCCGGACGATCGTCGGCAGGCGGGTGCGTTCGTCGAGGCCGCACACGTCGTACCACAAGCCGGCGAAGATCTTGTTGTCGATGCACACCCGCATGTGATACGGAAGATCGTACTCCCTTCAAACAAGCCGGTTGGATGAAGAAGAGGATGGAAGAAAACGAACCGAATGTCGATGATCTGCTCGTGCGCCTCGCCCATCTGCCCGCTCGTCTCGCAGCCCATGTTCCTGAACACACGGAATGCATTGATTGAAGTGGACGAGAGGGACTTGCCGCGCCAAGATGGTCGTGTAATCGGTGACCGTCTTCTGATGCTCCTGGTTCTTCTTGATCTGCTTCAGTTGGTCCTTCTTGAAGACGGCCATCTCCAGCGTGGACGGGAAGAAGATCTTCAGGAAGCGGCTCTTCAGTCCGGACAGGTGGTTCTTCTGAAAGCACGGCAGAAGGATTGGTGGAGGGAGTGGGTGGACGAACGAGATCCAAGTCGTCCTTCTCCACGTGCTCGATCCGAATCGACTCGTACTTGCGCGAGAGGTAGGACTGAACGTAGAACTCGGTGCCCGCGATCACTCCCAGGTACAAGTACGGGCGGTAGGGGAAGGCCACCTGCAAGCGGGCATTCACAGCAAACAAAAGAAAGAAGGATGCACCTTGAAGCGCTGCCCATTGGACTCGAGGAAGTAGAAGTCGACGGCCGCGAGGATCTTCTTCGTCTGCGTGTCCAGCACCTCCGACTGAAAGCAGGGGATTGATCAAAGAAGAAAGGAGGAAGGAGTGGACGAACCGGCTGGAAGTTCACGAGCCACGCGGTCCGCTTCTTCGGCTCGGCGAATTTCTCGTAGCCGAACTTCACGTCCAGATTGTCCCGATCGCGGATGGCCGCCAGTCGGGCATCGAAGTTGTTCTCGCTAAACGACGGGAAGTGCGGAAGGGATCGGTTGATTCGAGTGCTCACGTCGTCTCGCGGCACCACGAGATCGTCGCCCTTCTCGTCCATCGTTCCGAGCGGCCGATCGAACGGAAACCAACGGAATTCCGAGTCGCGAGAAGCCGACCGACTGGGCGGACGGCGGCCGGCGTCGTTCGAAGCCCGTTTGGCGCCTTTTTGTGTGAGCGGAGTGTGGGCGAAGACGACCGAAGCATGGGCGAAGTGCCCCCGACTTGTCGGCTGGTCGACTTTCACAACTCCTTGCTTGCTTGCTCGTTGGTAAACAACTCGGATTCTCTCCGGACATTTCCTTGACTTCCTCTCTCGTGCTTTCGACTTCTATTGCTCGGCTCATGATTACGAGCGATTGCTCCTCGTGATTATTTCGTTCCTTCTTTCAGCAAATCCCGAAGATGTCTCTCCCGTTCCTGCCGGTCTGTTGAATTCGGCCGTCCGGAGTGCCCGACCGCTCCAATCGTCCGCCGTCCGCTCGTACCACGAGAAGGTGATCGACCACTACGAGAATCCCCGCAATGTGGGCTCGTTGGACAAGGCGGACAAGAACGTGGGCACGGGGATCGTCGGCGAGTTCCTCCGTTCGTTTCTCTCATTCGTCCGTTGCTTTCAGGTGCCCCCGCTTGCGGCGACGTGATGAAGCTGCAGATCAAAGTCCGTCCTTCCATCCAATCGGTCGTCCTCTCACTCCGTTCTTTCGTTGCAGGTGGACGAGAACGGAACGATCGTGGACGCGAAGTTCAAGACGTTCGGCTGCGGCTCGGCGATCGCGAGCTCCTCGTTGGCCACCGAGTGGATCAAGGCGGGTTTCCTCCACTTCGAATCCTTTCATTCCTCCTTGCATTCCAGGGCAAGAACATCGACTTTGCGTCGAAGGTGAAGAACGATCAGATCGCGAAGGAACTCTCGCTGCCGCCCGTCAAGCTCCACTGTTCGAGTGAGTCCTCCTTTTTCCATTTTCCTTCTATTGCTCGCTCTTGTTTAGTGCTCGCCCACGACGCGATCCAGGCCGCCCTCAAGGACTACCAGTCCAAGAAAGAATCCGTCGAGTGCATCGGCTGAGTGATTTCTTTCCGTTCACTTCTCTCCCACGAATATTTTCCGTAGGCACGTGTAGATACTTCTATTTGTTGTACACTCGATATTTCCGCTCAATAAACGCCCCCGTTCATCCCTTCTCCGTTTATTCGCTCACAATCAGAAGCTGAAGTGGAAGCGCTCGAGGCCCGAACGCTGCTGGGCGGGCTTCCAGCCGCCGAACGCGTACTCCAGCTCGCCGGCCACGTCGCAGAGGAGCCGCTCGTTCTGCGGGCCGCTCACCACTTGGATTCCGACGGGCAGCCCCTCGCGGTTCAGGCTGATCGGAGTCGAGACCACGGGCAAGGCCAGCATGTTCCAGCTGCAACGAAGAAGGGTTGAAAGGAGTGGGTGAAGCGGAGACTTGCATCGAAGTGTAGAGGATGTCCAGCGGGCAGAAGAGCAGCTCGTTGTGGAAGTAGGCGGAGCGGCAGAAGCCCGGGACACAAGGAGGATCGTCCGCTCGTCCAACAGGGCGGTCAGATCGTGGCAAAGACGCTCGCGTTCCTTCATCGCCTGCAGAACAAGTGAGGATGGGGTGGATGGATGGGGGAAACCCACGTATTTGCGCTCCTCCTCGCTCAGTTCGGGCAGCACCTGCTCGACGAAACACATGAGCAGCGAGGCGGTCGTGTGCGTGGAGCCGCCCGCCAGCCACTTGCCGAACTCGCCCCAGAATTCGATCTGCTGGTCCTTCTGCAAAAGGAACAGATGAATGAGCGGAAGGAAGAGGTGCGCTCACCGAGTAGCCGGCCAGCGTGCTCGAGACGGAGCGCGAGACGGGATCCCGAATGCACGCGAGCCATTCGGTCAGCGAGTCGCCGAAGAGCGGGTGGGCGAGCGGCTCGGGCTGCACGTCGAAGTGGCTGACGAAGTACCCTTTCACCTGCACACAGGTGGTGAAAGAAGGAGAAGGGAAGACGAACCAGATCCAACGTGTTCAGGATGTCCGGATCGACGCCCGACGTGTACGGGAAGCCGAAGGCGTCGAGGTAGAAGACGCGCAGCTTCGTCATGTCCGCCGGCTTCTTCAGGTGGAAGAAGTGGGCGTTGTCCGGCCCGGCCAGGATCTGCACACAAGTGAAAAGGAGGAGGAGGTGGACGAACCTTGAGAAGAGTCGGGAGGTCGGTCGCGTAGCGGGTGAGGACCCCGATTGTGTTCATCTCCCCTCGAACGCCCACGTTCTCCGCTCCCGCCACTCCGGTCGTGTCGATCAGGACCGGGCCCCGACTTGAAGCCGAAGACGCCGTTGAAGAGGCCCGCCAGCCGCACCGAGCCGCCGAGGTCGAAGCCGAGGCCGAACGGCGAGGCGGCCGCCGCAATCAGGACGCCCTCCCCGCCGCAGCCCCCGCCGGCCGTGCGGCGCGTGTCGTAGGCGTTGGAGGTCGTTCCGTGCACCCGATTGCTCGTCTCGATCCACAGGCCGGCCTCCGAGCAGTTCGTGAGCACGAGCGGGATGGCGCCCGCCTGTCGCAGTCTGCAACGGGGCATTCGGAGGAGGGTGGTGGGTGGAGGGACGAACCGGTGGACGGCGGTGGCGTCGCGCGGGCGGGGCGGCGCGTCCACGAAGCAGTTCATCCCGCAGTCGGTGGTCATCCCTCCACGAAGAACTTGTTCTGGACGGTGAACGGGACGCCGAAGAGCGGCTTCTTGGACTCCAGCTGCAAGAAGGAAGGCGATGAGGGCGGGGAGCTTCTGGTGGAGCACTCACGTTCTTGAACTCGTCCATGTTCGAGTGGAGCCACGCGAGGATGTCGTCCACCTCGGCGGCCTCCTGCTCGGCGCGCTCGAAGTTGCGGCGAGTGACCGCGTTCAGCGTGGCGTCCACTTGGTTGATCCGCTGGATGAACACGCGCATCACGTGCAGGGCGGAGACCTCAAACGAGCATTGAGTGGATTGAAAGGGGGGAGAACTCACTTCTCGCCGCCGGATCGCCTCGGCCAGCTGCACGGCGGGCATCAGAAGCCAGCGGTCGTCGTCGTTCGGGGCGGCCGGCGGCGCGGGGACGTTGCGGCGCGCGCGCGGGAAGTTCCAGACGGCGAACGCGAAGCGAACGAGCGTGAAGTAGAGGAAGAAGACGAAGCGGACGGCCAACCGCCGCAGTCGCCACACCTCCGGCACGGCCAAGTGGCGATGCGGACGCGTCGTGAGGCACATGGCGGGACGGACGGCCGACTGGCGGGTCCACGAGATCGCTGCCGACCGGCGACTTCGAACTGCGGAAGAGTGAAACACACGCTGCTTGTTTACTGCGTTCGGATTTTGCATGGCGGATCGTTGTTTGTCAACAGGCGTTTTGTGGTGCAATCTTGCTTTCCGTTTGGCCCTTGGATTGTTTCAACTGCAGTGTTTATGCGCTCCCTTCCCCCGGCTGCCGACGTAACGTAGAATCCCGGGGGGACTTTCGCCGCACCACGTGCCCGCGTGAGTACAAGCTCGCAACCAACCTACCGCCGTCTCCTGCAATAACTCTCGCTTTTGCAACTGGAAAACCAATTAGCTGGTAGCAAAACGGCGGCCGGTAATCTTGTCAATTCTCGTGGGGAGCAAAGCGAAAGTTTCCCAACCTACAGCAATAACACGCCCCCAACGCGAGGCGGAGATCAGACGATCGACGGCCACAGTATTCAATCGTTGGCTTGCTTTTGTTCGTCCGATGTTTGTGCCGCTTTCGGTCGGTTTTGTGGCCAAACGGGCGACCTTTAAGTCCATGAATGTCATCGTTCTTCTTTGAACGGGCGGAGATTAAGCAGAAGTCGTCGCTACAATTATTGTTTGTTTGTATCAAGAACGGACAGCCACATCGTTTTTCTCTCGCGTTTTGTTGCCATTCGCCTTGCGACACAAACTCCACTCTTTCATTCTGTTCAGAAGAGAAGTGGGCTCGTAGATCGACAGTCTTGCGAAGATGGAATCGCACGAGGTAAGTGGAACGCTTAGCGGACTTGAACTCTTTGATCGTTTGCAGATGTTTGTTGCCAAGTACGATGGGAAGCATTTCTACGCGATCTTCCCGATCACCGTTTTTCTGCTTGCGATCAGCGCGTTCGGAATGTTCGGGAACGTGCAGATCGTGTGGGCGTCCATCCGAAACAAGTTCGCTCCCATTCTCCTCCCAATTATTGATTTTTCCGTTCAGAACGCTCCGCTCAACGTGCAACCTCCTGATTGCGGCGGCTGCGTTCAGCGACATCTGCCACCAGTTCGCGCACGTCATCCTCGCTGTCCATCTCTTCACGCGGCGCACGTTCATCCCGCTCGTTCGCTGCTTCCTGCTGCAGTCGGTGCCCGTCTTTTGGATGAACTTCGGGTCGTTCGCCGTTTTTTCCATTGGCCTAGACCGCCTGATCTCTGTTTTCTTTCCCATCGGGTACCTCGTCGAACCCTCCAGACTGTACACCAATCGCTTCAGCTACAAACAACTGAAGAAGGCGTACACCATGGTTATGCTCCTCGTTCCGGTCGGTTTCGCTCTCGCCATGACGGCTCTTGCGTACTGGGGTGCCGAGCAGAACCGAGACGTGTGAGTTCTCTGGCCAAAAGAGAGAGGTCGGGGATTCATTCCTCTAATCGGCGGTTGTATTTGTTTTCGTCTACAATCGCATAACTGGAATGATCTTTCCGTTGTCGCTACAAGCGAGTGAGCACGTTCGTTTGTAGGAAAGTCATTTGCGTGATCCCCGAAGTGTACCACGGACCCGTGAAAGACACGTGGATCAATTCGATTCTGTTTGTGAACACGGCGATCCTCGTCGTCTACGCGTCGGTCTGGGCGGTGGTCAAAATGCGCAGTGGTTCGTCTCAATCGACAGCTTTCATTCACACGATCCTCTCGTTCGTTCAGGGAAAGATCGACCGGCGGATCATGCGCTCCCTCACGATCATCATGCTCCTCGTGTTGGGAGGGTGGTTCATCGCCTCGTTCGTGATCGCCTACGGACTGGCGAAGTGGGTGGACGGAGGAGTCGATGTTCTTGATCCACATGTACGTCGGTTCGTTGGTCAACTTTCCATTTCCTCTTAATTATCCGGTCTTTTGGTTATGGTTCGTTCACACATCTTTTCTTTCCTTCAACCCTGGATTGTAGCAAGGAGTACCGGTGTGCGTTCGTCGAGCAGTTGGCGCTCATGGGCTGCGATCGGTGGTCGCTCTTCCGCAAACAGCAGCACACGACCACCGTCTCCGTCCTCACGCCCTCGAACAGCCGGCCGACCAACGGCGGGAGATCTCAATGCACAACACGCCGAGTAAGCGGTTCATCGACCATCGGAGAGATTTGTACACAGCGAGAATAAATACAATGCAGATGGCAAGAGAACGGAGATGGAGGGAATGACACCGGAAGACGTGAACATCAGCGAGCAATCAATAGAACTGACTGATTTGCTGTCGTTCGTAAACATTTCCCGTTTGGAATCAACCGTTGAGTGTGCTGAACGGGAGCATAGACGGCCGCCTCGTTCGCGAAGTAGGCGGCCTCGTCGGGCAGCACGAGATGCGGGAAGGCGGCGAGTTCCCGCCATCGGAGCTCCTCGCGCTCGTCCAGACCGAAGATTTGGGCGCGATCGCGCATCTCCCGCAAAATCGCGTCGATCTGCGGCGTCTTCCCTTCGGCGTCCTGGAACTTCAGCCGCTCCAACTCGGCGCACCTGCAAGAACGAAAGGAGTGAGCAAGAAGGAGGAAGGAAAGAAGGGCACCATTTCTGAAGGTAGTAGTATTCGGCCAGCCGGATGCCCTCCACGTGGGCGCAGTAACGACGGCGATTCGCGAGCTGCCGGAACTCCTCGTCGCCCATCTGCATTTCGCAGAGGTCGAGGGCGTTCTGCTCGCTCAACGGAAGGCCCTCCGCTCGGTTCACGTGGAGGACGGCCTCAACGAAGTCTTGCATCTGAAACAACTGCAACTCTTAACATTCGGGTCGAGGAAGAAGGCAATGGGAGAGCGAAGAGAAGGGCGGTTAAAAGAGGGGGATAACCAGAAGTGTAAGCAATAAGCAGACCTTCTCCCGCTGCTTGTAGAGCGTCATGCACACGAGCAGGGAGCCCATCGAGTCGATCACGAGCAGTGCGCCGATCACCAGAACGAAGCGCATATTTATGATGGTCAGAACTCCCGAGAGGATGAAGAGAAGAATCGTCATGAATGCGGCTGCAAGACGGGTTAGGGGGTGAATAAAAGCAATAAAAAGAAGGCGTACAAATGAGGATGGCCAGGTGGTTGTTCTCCAGCTTCTGGAAGCCGAACGATCGTTTGAGCATCTTTTCGGCGTGGTACGCGCAGACCGCCCCCGTGGTAGAGCAAAGTGGAGAACTGGAAGGCGATCATCGGGATCTTCTGCAACGAACAAAATGAAACATTGCATTCATTCTCTCGCTTCCCACTTACGAGTGACGACTCGTAAATTCTCCTGAATGGTGCCCCGCCGGTACTCGATGAACAGGAGGCCGAAGACCGTGAGGAAGAGCGTGAACGAGGCGGCCGTCGCAAAGACGAGGTAGGAGGAGCACTTTTTGTTCATCTCCTGTTCGAAGAAGTCGGGATTCAGCTCGCAGTCGTAGTCGGAGAGGCGAGTGGGCACTCGACTGAAATCAACGGCCGCATCAAAGCGGGGATCGTCGGCGGGCATCGAGCTCGTTTCTTCTTTTTCGTCCTCCATTTGGACACGAACGAGACGGAATGCGGGGCTGTGTGGACAGAAGAAGAAAGCAGGGATGAACCGAAGAAGCACGCCGAACATCAAAAATGTCCAATAATCACGATGGAACGTGGAAATTCAATCCTTCCGACCGTCTTTCCCGCCGCCCCGTCCATTCGGAATGCCCGGATTCCGCCCCCGGACCGCCGTCTTCCCTCAACTAACAAACGGCCAAGAAGGAAAGAAGAAGGAGAAGAAGGAGAAGAAGGAAGAGGCGGAGTGATGGCCGGTGGCCAAAAAGAAGTCGGTGCACGCGCAAACAGAAAACTCGCGGCTTCTTGCGGGCGTTCCGCAAACAAAAAGTTGAAACGTGGGGAACGGGGCGAAACTCTGCGGAAATTAATCCCCCGTTCCGCGCTCCCTCATCCGCTTTCGGCGGGCCGAACGGGAGCGGTGCCGGAGGATCGCTAAGCTTCCCTGCTTGAGGGATGCTGGAGAACATTCGCGAGAGCATTCCGTTTGTCTTCTGCCCACTTTCCTCCACAATCACGCCCTCTTCCTGCCGACTTCCGAATTGAATAAGCGGGCGGGAGTTGCGGGCGGCGGCCGACCGGAAGTGCGAAAGACGGACGGCGGTTCCCGCTGCGCCGCTCCGAACGATCCGCCCGCATTAGTCGGCGCTTCTTTTCCCGCTCTAATGGCCGTTTAGAAGACGGAAGGAGAGGCTCCGCTTTCTTTCCGCCGTTCCCACCGGCCACCTTCGGCATTCTGCGTCATTGCACTCCGGAAAACGAGATTCTTTCTTGCGTCAACCGTTGGAAGTGTTCTCTGGTTATTCTCGTACAGTTTATTTGTGCATCCATCTTCACTTTGACAACAGTTAGCCGAACGATTGGGCGGCCGCCCCGTAGCTCAAGCGAACGATCACGACGACCTCGTTCATCAGCCGGTCGGCGAGCTGAACGGAAGGAAGTGAGGGGAAGAGGAAGGATGACGCTCACCTCCAACTCTTCCAAGCATCTCATCAGACGATCCAACCGCTCCTCCGTACTCGCCGCCCTCGTAATGAAGGCTGAGGTCCTTGAACAGTCGGTTCTGGATCTCCACGGCGTTCACGACCGTTTGATGTCCGATTCCGTTGGTTCACTGAAAGGAACAAACGTGGTTGATTCTCACTGCCTGTTGCTCGGTCCAACGTACCCACGTGCAGAAGAAGCAGGAGCTGAATGACCGCCGTCTCCGCCTCGTCGATCTCCGCCTTTCCGCACGACGTCGACCGCTTGGAGGATTTGCTGGAAGACCTGGGAAGCTCGCACTAAATTCTTTTGTTATCTCCGTCCTTCCTTCTCTTTTGTGTGTACTTTGCGACGAGCTCGGCGTCCGATAGGCCCGCGTTCGCTTTCAACAAGGGAGAGCAGCTTGTCTAAAGAGCAGAATGGAACGCGATCTTTGCATCAACGGTTGCATCATCTCACTCACCGCCCTCCAACCTCGACGACGGAGTCGTCCACGAAATGAATTCGTCGGCTTGTGTCTCCGCCCTTGGCGGCCGTTCGAAACACCGACTCGCCTATCAGCCACGCCTGCCGCATGGTGTTCACGAGAGTCTTCTGCAAACAGTACACGCCCTCCTTCACGATGACTCCTTTCGACACAAACTTCGTGCAGAGACTCCCAACCGGAAGCGTCGATGATCCCGCTGTTCCGCAAGAAGTCGCGGCAGGACGAGCGTCTCGATGCGAGTGGCCGCAAAGAAGGAGTGCGCGGTTGGCGGTCGGTTCCTCACCGCGTCGTATTCCTTCAGCAACACATGGTGAACACTTCTCTTTCTTGTGCTCACCTCCACCGATCCCAGTTGGATCAACGCGTGCTGTCGGCGGGCGGTGAAGTTCGACCGACGGCAGAGAATCCAGTGCCTCAACGGGTTCTCCACTTCGCGCGGAGATTGGACTGAAAGCAGCCGGAGGTTAGCGAAAGGGAAAGGTGCTGGAGGACTCACTCGAAACGATCATTCCCACTTGAACGCAACGAACGAAGCGGCAAGACGCGCATCGTCGTTTGTGGCGATCTGCAATCAGCCGTCTTGTTCGAAAGATCGAAGGAAAGAACGGACTTCTCAGGAGGTCGCAGGTCTCGTTCGAGCGGCACACGAACGAGCGTTGATTCCTGAGCATCCGTCTGAAGAAGGCGCCACTAAACGAACACAAGAGAGATGTTACAGTATGCAAAGAAGATAGTGTGAGACGAACCATCCGTTGCACGTCAACGTGCGGAAGTTCTTGTAGAGGACCTGGTCGTTACACACGAGGCAACGTGCATTGCGAAAGGCGTCCGTTTGTTCCCGCTTCATTCCCAGAAGTCCGTTCTATTCCTGCCGAACACAAATGGCGATCATTAAGCGGGCAATGGACGCCGAGCGGCACGTGAACTCGCGGGCTTTGTGGCCGACCGAAAGAACAAAAGGACGACGTCAGGATGTTCGACCAAACACCAGCCGTCACCCCTCCAATCCCCGCTCTTCTTCCAGCATCTTCCCCAAGGGAAGCGAACACCCAACTCTTTTAAACGAAAGCCCTGGACGATCTCTGCTTCCATCCGCGTCTTTTTGATCCCGCGGATGTGCATAACGGGCAGAACAGCCCGCCTCCCGCCCGTCCCTACCGTAGGAGCACGAAATTGGACACAGCGCGCACGAACGGAAGCGCTCGGCCTCCCGTAGGCTCTTTTCGAGCGGCCACAAGATCCGCTCGCCCGCGTGTTTGCCCAGCAAAGAGCCCCCGCTCGCGCCCGCGGAACGCAACAAAGCCGAAACAAAGCGGCGATCACTTGCGTCCAATTGCGGACGAAAACGGAAGCGCAGTTCCGCGCCGTTCGGGCGGAAGTGAGCGTGCAGGGGCGTGTGCACACGGCCGCTCTTATCGACAACACGCGAAAGTCATCAGTCGAAAAGCAAACGAACAATTGCCGACCAAACGGACTCCGAGATGCGTTCATCCTTCACACAAGTGATCATTCAAACAACAAAGCAGAACGGACGGAGTCAACGGGGCGGGAAGCTGAACGAGGCGGAGGTCGTCTTCAGGAGGTTCGAGGGATGCGTGGAGGAGACGGGCGGGCAGCGTGTAGACGGTGGAGATCGTGTTCCGTTTGCTCAACGCCGGCCGGCCGTTGCTCGACTCCTCGTCCTGCTCTGCAATCCTCTCCGTTCATCAACTCGCTCAATCGACGGAACGAACCCGAGTGGTGGTGGAGGACGACGGACGCCTTCAGTTGGACCAAACCGAAGAGGGCGCGGCGGTAGGAGCGCAGGCCAAAGAGCGTCAGCAGCGAGCAGAAGATCGGCGACGCGAGGATCAGGAACAGCAGCCACTGGACCACGAAGACCGTCCACGCGCCCTTCAGGTGCAGGATGGCGACCACCGCCACGCACGGAAGGTTGAACGTCGCCATCGGGCTCAACGTCCGCAGGATCAACAGCCGGCGGAGTCGCCGCCGGTAGCAGCGGCCGGCTTGACGCGTCACTTTGGCCAATCGGATGGAAATCGTGAGCTTTCCGCACGGTGTAGCTGAGAATCACCAAACTGCCGGCCATTTGGACGACGGCGACGAGCAGGAAGACGTTCGTGAACAACGAGCGGACGGGCCGGTCCTGCGGCACGCCCACGATCAGCGAGTCGTTGAGGAGCGCCTGGAAGTCCGCGTAGTCGACCAGCGGATTGACGATCAACTGCGGGACCTGAACGACGACCGTTGATCTCCACTAAGTCTTCTTTTCACTTGCTCACCGCCTGCTCGTCCAACAGCCCCGAGTGGTAGGCGGCGTAGAGCATCCCGCCGCTCACCGCCGAATGGACGAGCCCGAAAATCAGGACGCCCTCCCAAAAGAGCATCCGGCGCGTGAGGAACGGGAAGCGGTAGGCGACGAAGTTGGAGAGCAGGCAGAGCGAGTAGGCGGTCGTCTTGTTCAGCAGCAGGGTCAACGCCAACA
This sequence comes from Aphelenchoides fujianensis, assembly GCA_024699865.1. Taxonomy (NCBI): domain Eukaryota; kingdom Metazoa; phylum Nematoda; class Chromadorea; order Rhabditida; family Aphelenchoididae; genus Aphelenchoides; species Aphelenchoides fujianensis. The sequence continues at coordinate 107,042 of JAMPIO010000240.1, forward strand.
CGAACTGCAGATTGCCGCCGTAGAAGCGGCCGAAGTGCTTCGCGTAGCCGGTGACCAAGCAGGCGGGCATCGGGAGGACGGCGATCGGCCGCACGAGGAAGCCGATGTGCAGCAGGATGAGGAAACTCCACAGCGAGGAGTTCAGGATGACGTAGCGGTAGGTGGACATCTCCTTCGGCGTGTGGATGATCACGACCAAGCAGGAAGAAGGATTGGATGACGATGCAAACGATGGCGATCAGGTCGAAAAGGCGCGGCAGGTGGCCGGGGTCTTCGATCAGGCCGCTCATCTTCCGCTCGCTACGAGGAGACCGTCCACTAGAATACAAGAACCTCAAGCCGTGGCCGAGAAAGCACGAGCGAGAGGTGGCCCACAACACGCGAGTGACTCCCGTCGGCTCGTTCCGCGAATTCGCGGAGCACAAAAACCCAATTGGAGTTGGCCCGAAAGTCGGCCCGAACTTCCTCGTCGGTCGGGCTTATTGTAGCCGGAGAAACGAAAGGCCGCCGAATCGCATTAACCGCCGAAACGAGGTGGCCGGACGGCGGTCGTTAATTGGAACCAAAGGGCGCGCAGGTGGACGAACGTTGGGTTCGGCCGGCCGCCCGCCGCTTTCGGTTTCGTTAACCGCGTTTCGATTCTTGGGCGTTCGGGCGACAATCCGATTGGGCCGACAGTCGGCGGAACGCACGCAAATCGAATCCCGAGCAGGCGCGAGCGGGAACTCGCCGCCCAGGAACCAACCGAACAATCCGCACGGCTAATTGAGCCCCTGGGGAGTCAACACTGCAACATCACTCGGAGATCGCCGGCTGCACGTCCACTTCCTCCAATTAACCGAAAGATTCGAGGACACTCCGACAAACTTTCGCTTCCTTCCCACCTGCGCGTCGTTGGGGGAACCGAAGAACAGGTGCGGGAAGTCGAAGCGTTCGGCCATTCCGCCGGTTTCCAATTAGCGAGGGCACACTACAAATCTTGCACTCCCTCCCTCGTTGAGGGATTGTATTTTGTGTTTCGAACACAAGGAAGGAGGAAACCCGATGGAATGTTCGGGTCCTCCGGCCCAACCTCGTGGTTCAGGCGGCCAATTGGAGATCCAGCCGGCCGTTCGCTTCGGATCGTAGTTGGCCCTCGCCCACGGCCCCTCCTCCTCGTGGGTGGTCCAGGCGGCCGAGGGGGGCTCGAAATTAGAAGGCAGAAAATAGTAGAAACAATTCTGCAATGACGTGTGAAGGAAGGGGGCGTTCTTATCTCCGTGAACGCCCTCCCGTCCTCCTGCATTGACGGCTAGAAAGACCAAATTTATTCCGCAAAAGGAAAACAAAAGGAAACGCAAAGAATGAATGTGAAGGACTAATGTTAGGTGTTCGTTGAGATGAAAGAAGGTATTGCGCGGTCGCCGGAAGCATCATTGCTCGAACGTGACTTAGTGGGATGGAGGAAAGAAGGAGAAGAGAGGCCTTTCAGTGGGCTAACCGTAGAGAGGAGTGACTATCGAAGAGGAAAAGAAAGAGGATTAGAAAGTGAAACGAGAGCGCAGGCCGTCCAACGTGACCTCGAAGTCCGAAACGTTCTTGTGCGTCCCGCCGGCCGCCTCGTTGATCCCCGCGTGGCGCGAGCGGCCGGCGACGTTGAACTTCAGCGAGTGGCTGGGCTCCTTGGCCGCGCGGACCGCCTTGAAGTACTCGTGCAGCTGCAAGCGAAGAGTGAAGGGACATTTAATTGGAATTGAAAGAAGAACCCACCATGTGCGGGACGTGTGGGAGGACGGGGCCCTCGTCCAGCACGAGCGTGTACTCCACACTGCCGCCCCGCTTCAACGCTTGCGTTTGGAACTGAAAGCAGGAGGATTGAATGAATTCTCGCTTCTTCCCACTCACATTCAACGAGCGGATGGACGAGTTGGCGAACTGGGCGGCGGCGAAGGCAGCGTGGGCGGGAGGCCCGACTGCGGCCCCGACTTCTCCCAACCCAACCGATTCTCGTTGATGAGCAGGCGGTAGAAGGCGTCGATGGACTCCAGCTCGTTGATCGCGAGTGTGGTGCCCGAGTTGGACTCTCGAGCGGCCGTCTGGTCTTGCGACTCGCTGAACGGAGGACACGAGTGGAAGGAGGAGGACAGAGAGAAGTAACTCACTTGATGGGGACCTTGATGCTCGGCGAGGAGCCGATGTTCCGCAGGAGTTCGTCCAGCTCGAGGACCTCGCCCGGCTTCACGGGGCTGCAAACAAGCAAACGATGAAGTTCTTTCATTTGCCCCGCTCCTCCACTCACCTCACGAACTCCTCGGCCGGCCGCTCCAACGGCGGCAGGTTCTCCCGCTCGGGCGTGCTGTCTGAACGGCGGGGAAGGATGAGGAGGGTGGAGCGGAAGAAACCCACTTCGCTGCGAGCTGCCCGTCTGGCTGGAAGCGAGGTCCAGGGTGGACATCTCGAAGAAGGAGGAGTCCGCCGCGCTCACGCACGACTCCGAGCCGCCGCTGTCCTTCGGCCCGCCGGCCGTCTTCGAGGTGAACGGGAGCGTGAAGGCGATCCCTGGAATCCACTGGTTGAAGCTGATGGAACAAGAGGGAGTGGACGGACCTTTCTTCTTCAGCATGTTGCGGAAGCCGGGCGTCGTCGGGTTCACGATCAGCCGGTGCTCCCACTCGGGCACCATGCACGTCTCGTCCGATTCGTTCAGCGAGGCGGCGCGCAGCCGCAGGAAGAGGATCGTGAACTGCGGACTCACGAAGTAGAACGAGTTCCGCAGGCCCGCCTTCCACGAGGCGAACAGGTCGTCAAAGGAGTCCAGCCTGAAGCAACGAACAATGAGCACAAACAATCAGGACCGAATGCTCACCACTCCTGATGGATGCCGTCCGCCTCCTCGCAGCTGAACGCCGGCCCGGCCGTGAGGGCGTTCTTCCCGCGACACAGCCGCTCCAGCCGCGCGAAGATCTGCCGGTAGCGTCCGTCCGGGTACTGGAAGTAGAGGCCGGCCGCCTTCAGCAGGGCCATCGGACGGACGTTCTTGAACACTCCCTGGAATTCGACCGGAGTAAACGGAAGGAAACGAGTGGAAGGATGCTCACCGTCTCCAACTCCTCCTCGTTGTTCACCAGCCGGCGGGCGTCCTTCGTGACCTCGCAGTCGAACGCGAGCGGCCGACTGGTGGACGCGTCCGCGTTGTTGTTCTCGTCGCCGTTGTTGTTGTTCGAGGCGAGGGCGGGCGAGAAGCCGAACGGCCGGGCGGACGCCACGCGCACCTTCGTCCCCAGCCGCAGGTCCACCGGCAGGACGGAGGAGATCGCCTTGATCGGCGAGGTGGTCCGTTTGGTCGGTTGGAAGAAATTTCCGTTGAATTCGTCCAGCGACTGCAAACAAACGAGATGGAAATGATTGAAAAAGAGGGGGGAACGAACGTTGTCCATGCTGTCCTCGTACGAGTCGAAGAGGCGCTTGGCGAGCGGCTGCTCGGAACTCCCGCCCGTCGCGAACAATTCGGAGAGTTTGCGCCTGAACACGACGAAAACAATCAATCGATAATTTCGAGCGGAAAGGAACCCACTTGGTCTGCCGCTTCGTGACCGTCCGCCGCAATCCCTCCGCGTTCCGATTGGCCGCGCGGGCCTTCAGCGGCGATCGATGGCCGCTCATGATCGACGGCGGAGGGCGAGGACGAGTTTGTAGACGGCGAACGCGAGAAAGAAGACCACAAAGATCATCAGACGACGGACCGCTCACTCGTTCGCTCTTTCTTTTGGGCCACACCGAACGGAGTGCTCGCCGCTCGCCGGTCGGCGGCGGACACCAAGCGGCACACGCGGCGCGTCCGATTCGAAGCGAAAGCGAGCGCGCGGGCGATCGCGGCGGGAAGCCGGCCGGGCGGCGGCGGTCGAGCGGCGCCCAGTTCGCCCGAATTCCGTCGATTGAAAGCGAACCGGACGACGAATCTCAACTTTGCCTTTCGATGCAAACGTTCCCTCTTCCATGAGGAGTTGTTTGAAGTCAAAAGCAGACGAATCCGTACGGCCAAAGGCCCGCAAAACGAAGCGGAAGGTTAGTGAAAGGGGAAAACGCAAAAGTGCGCGGACCGGGTTTGCCGTAAAAGAAAGAGATTCTTTGAATGCACAAGTCGCTTTGCAAGAGGAAGCTAAACGACGATCTTTTGCGCTTGATCACCGATCGAAGGCCGAAATTTCCGGATCGAAGGAGCGGCGAGTCCCAAGCGGAAAGAGAGGAGGGAAAGGCGACGGCCCGACACTCGCCCTCCTCCTTTTCGTCCGGCCGCCGCCACTTTTTTCATTTCTTTTTGTTCGCTCTTCGGATCGGTCGACCGCGAGATGGCGTTCGGCAATTTCCCCCGGCAGCACGTGCCGCTCCCGCCGATGCCGCCGGAAGTGGAGATGGTCGAGCGGGAGGGCGTCGTCCATTTGGTCACGGTTAGCGCCCTTTCCTTCGTCTCTTTCACTCGTTCTTCCTGCAGAACATCGCCGCTCCCCTGCTGCCGCCGGACGTCGAGGTGCCCGCGCACCCGGGCGAGTGGCGGGCGGAGGTGGGCGGCGAGAAGGGCTCCTTTTGGGCCGACTGGAGCACCCAACGGCGGCGGCAGGTGAACGAGCAGAAGGTCCGTCTGGCGCCCAACACGCCCGTCTTCTTCCACACGCACCCGATGGAGGTGAACGGGCCCGCCCACCCGACGGCCGCCTCCAAACTGTGAGTTCCCTCTTTCCGATTGGACCTCCTTCTCGTTCGTTCAGGGACAGCGACCTGAGCGACGTCCATTGGTTCACGCGACGCGCGGACTTCCCGCCTTGCAGCCGCTTCTGCCTGCAGCTGGTCGAGGGCACGCTGCCGCTCGGCCGCTTCGCCGTCTGCCCCGTCCACAAGCGGCTCGTGTGCCACCCGCGGCCGCCCGCCTACGCCGCCCTGCTGCCCGACGGGCTGGACGGCGAGCGGACGGTCGAGTGCCGCGTGCTGGAGTGCGTTCTCGCCGCTCCACTTCGTTCTGCAGCGCATCGCAGACGACTCGTGAGTTCCCCGACCCGTCTCCGCTCGTTCATCCCTCTCGCTGCAGGGTGCTCACGCTGCTGCGCGCCGACCTGGACTCGAAGATGAGCGCCATCGTGGAGCACCCGCTCGCGTCGCCGGTGGTGGGCGGCCACGCGGTCTGCCTGTACGGCGGCGAGTTGCACCGCTGCCGCGTGGAGATGATCGGCAGTCAGGAGGCGCAGGTGGAGCTCATCGACCGCGGCTTCAACGTCGCCCTGAAGCACGCCGAGCGGCTGCTCTTCGAACTGCCGACGGACATCGCGGAGATGGCGCCCGCCCTCGCCTTCCGCTGCTCGCTGATCAGTGGGTTCTTCCCTCTACTTCTCCTTTCATTCGTTCGTTCAGATCAGGACACCCGCCTGCTGGACTTCGCGCACGTGACCCGCTTCAAGGAGGCGATGGAGACGGCGGGCGTCGTCGTGATCGAAGGTGGGCGGGAGCTTCTTGCCGTCAACCCCTCATTCGTTGCAGCTGGGGAGAACACGACCCGTCCGCTCGCGTCCACTACGTGAATCTCGTGAGTCCCGCGCTGCAGACGACGCCCACGAACAACATGAGCGGCGTGGGGACGCGCAACCGCCAGCGGCGCCTCCGCAATCCGCGCGGCTGGGAGGTGGACGCGCCGCCCGCCGAGGACACGAGCGGCGAGTGGGCGGAGGAGAGCGAGGAGCTCGTCTGCACGCAGATCAACATGGACGAGATGGACGAACTCGTCAGCGGCCTCATGCCGCCCACCTTCGAGCGCGCCGACGAGAAGCCGCCGGGCACCTCCCAGGATTCGGTTCGTGATCGTTGATGAGAAGATTGTGATTATCGGATTGTTGTTTTTTGCGTTGGAATAAAGATGAGAGTAAATGGACAGCAAGTGACCCCTAGTTCGCGAAGTATAAGGGGGTGAATCTTGCCGTTGATTTCTGTGACTCACTCGTCGGGTCTTTCGTGCGAGGAAGGCGCTAGATGATTCGACGTAAGGCAACGGTGAGAAGGCCACCGTCACGAAGAGGATGGGAGCGCGGGTTTCCACGATCAGCGGGAGGAAGGCCGAGCGGACGGTCAAAACACTTTCGAGTCATTGGCTTTCTTTCTCGCCCAAGTCCGCTTAACGACCGTGGTTACGTTCACCACGCGTCATCCCACGGTTGTTAATCAACATTCGGCCCCGCAGCCCCCTGGTTTTTACGCCTCCCACCTTTCCCACATCATCCTGCGTTACGCACCCCTGATTTCCATTCGTACGCCACGTCTCTCAACCGCCACGTCGCCCGCATTCCTAATGAACCCTCGGAAGACGTAAAAACGGGCCATTTTTCCCCTACAAGACTCGACTTACAGATCCTTCCTTTGGCCGACCTTCCGATCACTCTTTTTTCCTCGTATCAACCGGCGGTTCAAAACGAGCCCTTCTTCCTTCCCATATCTCTTTCCTTCATCTCGAACTTCTGTCGTTGATCAAAAAGGGGAACGAATAAAACTCTTTACGCGGCGACAGCGCGGGCTATCCTTCACGCGTTTCACGTCCCGAGCGGAAAGTCTCGCAGGGGGGCGAAATGCCAAAAGAACGCCGTCCACTCTGCTGCTGGCCGCGTTGATCGGCGTCCTCGCGCGTTCCCCGGGTTCCCCGTTGTTGTTTAGTGTTCCGCTGATTCTGGGCAAACATTCCTCTTTGCGCGCTCCTCTTCGTCTTCCATCCCTTGCTGATCGTTTGCTTGCAGATCTCAACCCGGGATGACGCAGAACGAGATCGTGGCGTACGGGTGGACGGAGCACGGGACGTATCGCCACTTCCCGCCGTTCCTGCGCCTCTTCCGCTTCGAGTTCGAGGAGCTGCTCGACGATCCCGACTTCTACGAGGACTTCCGCGGCCAATTCGACCGCTTCTACCCGACGAACACGAAGCGGGCGATCGAGCGGCAGGCGGCCGAGCGGAAGGTCGAGCTGGACGCCCGCTCGCGGCTCCCCGTGCTCGACCCGACGGCCAAGAAGAACTACTTCCGCGGCATGTTCAAGGTGCCCGACGAGGAGAGCGGCTATTGGCACTGGTTCCAGGACCGGCCTGATCAAATGTGAGTTCCTTTCACTCCTTCTCCATCTAGTCGAATTGTTCTATTGGTTTGACGAGAAGTTTTGCGCCGTCCCAAAGGAAAAACAAAGGGAATTGTCCGAGCGGGCGCTTCATGTGTTCCGCTCAAACGTCTACCTTCGCCCCTTCTTCTCAAAACACGGCCGAAAACTTTCTCCTCGATTCCTTAGATGCGGAGAACGACGCGTGGCTGAAGCACATGCTGACGAGCCGGCCGGAGCCCGAGCGGAACGAGGACGGCGAGGAGGTGGAGCACTTCGACCGCTTTTTCCCCGCCCGCTACCCGAAGCTGCTCGACTGGTGCGCCGACTTTCTCTCGCCGGAGCCGCTCGTCCAGCACCTGGACCGAATGAACGTCGAGGTGTACGAGGAGCTCGTGATCAAGAACTACGTGAAGCCGATGATGGAGATGAAACGTTCGTTCCTTCCGCTCTTTTCCTTTGCTTTTGATTTCTGCCGCTTCCAGCCAACGAACGAACGGGACTTCTGGGCGCGCGAGCTGCTCCGGCGGCTGTTCTACGCGAAGCCGGGCGAAGTGGCGAACAAACAGCGCTCGTGGTTCTGGGATTTCATGTACGCGTGCTCCCAGAGCCCCGCCAACGCCTCGCTTCTGCGCCACATCGACGAGGAGTACGAGTACGGACTGGGTTTGTTTCATTGGAAGATGCAGGAGATTGATGGACGGGTTGCAGGCAAGTACGTTTTCTACGTGGAGAAGCGAGTGAAGAACTTGCTGACCGACGACATGGTGAGTTCGCCTTCTTTCTACCTCTTTCTTTTATTGCTTTCGTTCGTTCAGGAAAACTACGTGGGCAACGAGAACTTCTTCTCGACCGTCTTCCGCCCGCAGAAGGCCAACGCGGACATCGTGTACATGGAGGACGCGGAGGACGTGCCGCCGCTCGAGTTGCGCTCCTACCAGATGGAGTTGGCGCGACACGCGAACGCCGGCATGAACACGCTGATTTGCGCCCCCCACCGGCTCGGGTACGCACTCTTCAATCGAGAGAAGGGAGTGATCGGACTGCTTTAGGCAAAACGATCGTCGCCCTGGACATCATCATCAAACACTTCCAGCGGAATCTGAACGAGTACGGGCAGTTCGAGGTTCGTTCGTCCCTTCGCCTCCTTTGATCGTGTGTTCGTTCAGGAGAAGTCGCGGGTGGTGTTCATCGTGCCGTCCGTGCCGCTCGTCCTCCAGCAGCAGAAGCTGATCCAACGCTACGTCTCGTCCAACTACTCGGTGCAGGGCTTCTACGGCGGCGACGGGCAGAACGCGAACGAGCGGCTGGGCGCCATCCTGCGCGCGCACATCGTCGTGATCACGCCGCAGCTGCTGGTCAACATGCTGAAGAGCGTGTTCAAATCGGAGCGGCTCTACATCGCCGACTTCTCGCTGATGATCTTCGACGAGTGCCACCACTGCGCGGAGAACCACTCCTACCACGTGGTCATGAAACACGTGCAGGAGTACAAGAAACACGTGGAGGGCAAGCCGGACGCCCAGCCGCCGCCCCAAATCGTCGGCCTGACCGCCTCGTTGGGCACCGGCAAGACCTCCTTCTACGCCGATCCGAGCATGACCGAACGCGTGAGTTCTTTCGTCCGTTCAATTCCAAGCAATGCTTCGATTGCTTGCAGCACATGCTCGAATTGTGCGTGCGCATGATGGCCGAGCAGATCAGCACCGTCCACCAGAAGGAGTGTCTGGAGGAGCTGGAGCGCTACGTGAACCCGCCCATCGACACGATCGAGAGCGTCCGCCGCCCGCGGAACGACCGCTTTCGTGGATCTGATCCACGAGTGCGTGCGCTCGGTCGCGATGCTCGTGAGTGAGCACGTGGACGCCGTGAAGGAGCGAGTGCCCGACCTCGGCGACTTCCGCCTGCCGGACACCGTGGACGGCAACTACGTGAACCTCGTGGAGCGGCTGTACGAGTCGAGCGGCCGCTGGCCGGAGGACGTGATCGGACGGAAGGCCCTGATCGTCACGGCCATCGACAACCTGCGGGTTCGTTCCTTCTCACTCACTTCATTCGATCAATCGGAGCGTTCAGATCTACCTGCACGCGCTGCGCGTGAACGACCTCCTGCCCACCGTCTACGCCTTCCAGTACGTCCATCGCCGCATGACCAACTTCGAGAATCGCGATTCGGGCGGACGGAACGGCCGAGGAGGGACAGCTCATGGGACGGCTTGGATGACCATCTACAAAGGTTTGTTTCGTCCTTCTTTTACGGTTACCATGACTCTTCGTTCAGATCGAAAGGATGCTCATGCTGGAGGTGGCCAAGGAGGACATGCTAGAGGAGACCAAGAGGGCGTCAGCGCCAAGGAGATCCTCGAGAAGTTGATCCAAATCCTCGACGAGGAGTACACGAAGAACCCGGACACGCGCACGATGATCTTCGTGGAGCAGCGCGCGACCACGCACGCGCTCGCCGAGTTCCTGGGCGCCTCCGACCGACTCCGAAAGCACTTCGACGACAACTCCGTGCGCGCCCTCACGTCCACCAACCAGTCGAGCAAACTGGGCGGCATGTCGAATCCCGCCCAGAAGGCGGTCATCCACAACTTCACCAAAGGTTCGCCTCCTTCCTTCTGCACCTTTTCTCCTTCTTTCTTCTGCAGGAGTGGTGAAGGCGTTGGTGGTGACGTCGGTGGCCGAGGAGGGAATGGACATCTCCGCCTGCAACCTGATCATCAAATACAACGTGGTGGGCTCGGAGCGGACGATGATCCAGCGGCGAGGACGTGCCCGTGCGCTGCACAGCCGCTCGGTGCTGCTCGCGCTGGACGACGGCGTGCAAGCGCGCGAGATCGACAACATGAACCGCGAGCGGATGATGCACACGTGTCTGAAGAACCTGCAGGTTCGTTCCCTCCTTCTCCTATCCTTCCACCCTCTCCTTTCCGTTCAGTCCAAGAGCGAATCCCAACTGGCGGCGTTGATCGCCGAGACGAAGCGGCGCCTCGAGGTGCAGGCGCGCTACGAGGCGAGCCAGACGGCCGAGAAACATCGCCAGTTCTCCGACTTCACGTACAACGTCCAGTGCACCCAATGCGACGCCGCCCTGTGCGACAGCCGCGACCTCCGCGTGATCAACGACACGTACTACGTGTGCGTGAAGCCGGAGGTGTGGAATCGCATCAAGATCGGCAATTCGGACACGCCCCAGGCCCCCTCGGGGAGCTCTTCTTTTGTTTCTTGTTCGTTTGAACCCACGCGCTCGTTCAGGCCAACGGAATCGCCGCCAACTGCTCGCCGTTCAGCTGCAAGTGCGGCAAGCAGCTGGGCGCGGTGATCAGCTTCTCGTCGATCTTCCTGCCCGCCTTCGCCTGCGGCAAGCTCACGTTCCGCGAGAAGCACAACAAAATGGACGCCAAGTCGGACATGAGCTGGGTGAACGTCAAGGACACGCTCTTCCAGATCCCCGACTGCAGTCAACAGAATTTGGTGCGTCCTCCCTCCCCTTACCCACTCATCCCCTTCGTTCTCTGCAGATCGACATGGCGTCCTCGCTGCAGAACTGGTCGGTGGACGAGTACGACAAGATGCGCGAGCAGATGGCCCTCGCCCTCCAGATTCAAGTCGAGGCGATCAAGCGGAAGCGGCAGCGGAAGAATCGCTTCACGCTGGCCGAGTACGAGGACTCCTGAACACACGATTCTCCGCCACTGAACTCACTTTCTTCTTTTGGTTGCTGATCGAACGGTGTTGATGTTCGATTGTTTGTTGTTGATCGAATTGTTTTGTTAACCGTTTTGTAATAAACTCGCGGACTCCCACCAGTTAATCAATGTTTGCTGGCCACAAGGCGTCGAGCAGAGATGCGCACGATTTTAACTGTTGGGCCCCTTTTAGAAAAGCATCCAGGTGGAGTTCACTCGTTTCGAAGGTTAGCCAGCGCACCGTGCCGAACTCGACAGTGTTCGTTTCGCCCAGCTGCCGGAAAGTTCCTGACAGGTTTTCTGGAGGAGCGATCAACGAACAGGAGCACTCATTCGGCCGCGTGGACCGGAAATCGATGCAAAAACAGCGCCGCCTTTTCCATCTCGACTTTCTGGATTGTCGCGACCGAGTCCTCATTTTGTTTTTTCGCACCCGCTCGGAGCAGTCGGATGGCCGCGCCGGTGGACCAACGCGCGCTGCTGGCGGCGCTGGGCCTCGAGGTGCCGCTCGACGTGATCCGCCCGCACCGATCGGCCGTCGAGGAGGCCGACGGAACGGTGGAGGGGGACGAAGGCGAAGCTGATCGAGCGGCGGGTGGTCGAGTGGGCGCGCCGCACGCCGGCCGCCCTCTTCGTGCCGCCGCCCCGCGCCACCCGCCGGCTGCTCGTGGTCGACGGCTGCAGCGTGGGGCGGGCGGCCTGCGGCCTGGGCAGAGAGTGAGTTCCCCTTCCCCTCCTCCCCTCTCACTCGTTCGTTGGTTGCAGGAAGGTGAACTGCCTGGGGCTCCTGTGCGTCGTGCGGCTGCTGATCGCGCGCAACTTCGACGTGGTCGTGTTCATTCCGGGCGTGTACAACAACGACCTCAATCAGAACGTCGCCTTCTCGTCCATCCTGCCTCGGTGAGTCCGCCCTCTGCCCACCGCTCACTCTCTCTCCGTTCAGAAGCTGCAGACGATGGGCCTGCTGGGCTTCACGGCGTCGCGGACGGCCGTCTCGACGCGTCGCCGCCGCGCAGATGAACTACGACGAGCTGTACGTGCTGGAGCTGGCCGAGCGGCACGGCGGCGCGGTCCTCTCGGGCGACTTCTTCGAGGACGTGCGCGACGACCCGCGCCACGCGCAGTTCCGCGAGCTCCTTCGCCGCCGCTCGCTGGGCGTCCGCTTCCACCCGTTCGGCGAGGCGCTCGTGCACGTGGACGACGACGTGTTCTTCCGCTGCGTGCCCGAACTCGCACTTGGGGCCCCACGAGGCGGCCGACGTCGAGCGGACGGCCGGCCGGCTGTTCGTCACGCCCGACGCGCCCGAGTGGCCGCGCGCCGCCAACCGCCGCCGCTCCTCGTGGTCGCGCGAGCGGCAGACCCACCTGCTGGACGCGATCGACCGCGTGATCGCCGAGGTGACCGCGCCGCTCAACCTCGACGTCCTCCGCTTCCGGTCGGGCCTGCCGAGCGGCCTCGTGCTCTGCGACGACCGGCTGGAGGAAGGGGTGAGCGCGGAGAGGGGGGATTGGAGGTGATCTTCGTTGTTCCTCCAGACAACCGACTTCTCCGTGCCGCCTCCCGTCCGGATGCCGTCCTTCCCGCTGCCGCCGTTCCACCTGCCGCCGCCTCCGCTGCCCGCCTGCCCGTTCAGCCGGCCGTCGTTCGTCCCCGACCTGACGCGCCCGCCGCCGCCGCTCCCGCCGTTCTGCCCGCCGCCCGCCGCCGCGCAGCTCGTCGACGGGCGCCAACTCGCTGCCGCTCGGCCGCTGCGCCCCGCTCCCGTTCGGCCACCGGAGCTCTTCGCCGCGCCCCGAATCGCCGCCCTTCAGCCGCCCACCGCCTGTCGCTCCGCGGCCCCCGTCGTCCAACCGGCCGCCCCGCCGCCCTCCCGCCTGTCGCCCGAAATCGCCCGTCGGTGGAACGAGAACACGCCCCCGCTCCGGACGCCCGCCGATCCCCGCTGTGCGCGCGTCGACCTGCGCCGCTCGACGCCGGAGGAGATTCTGCGCATGTTCGGAGTCGTTTGACTCGCTGCTTTCTTCGTTGTTTGTCGCTTTAGTTCATTCGTGCTCAATAAACGCACCTTTCTTTCCGCTGGCATTAGCGAGTCTGGAAGGAGGAAAGATGGGGTGGAATTCGAGCGATCAGAACAGGGGATCGAGCGCTGATGTTTTGTGCTTGTTGACGTCTCGAATTTGCCATGAAAAAACCTATGACAAGAAACGGTTTTATGCCCATAAACTCGTCTTTCATTCGCTTGCGATCGTTTCCTCTCGAGCAGTCGCCGCCTCTCGCCGATGGGCAAACAACGCGGAAAGGGGGGCGCGCCGCTGCCCCGTCCGCTGCCGCCGAAGAAGCGGGCGACCGAGCGGGAGGACGTGCCGGACGCCGTGCAGGACGTCCAGCTGGCCGGGCAACAGCTCGCCGACGTGCAGGCCCGCCTGCATCGTGGATCGACCGTCCGCACGAGCGACAAGCAGTGAGTTCCGCCCTCCTTTCCATGCTCATCTACCTACTCGCTTGCAGGTACAAGGTGGAGCGGCTGGTGTGGCGCGGCGTGTTCGGCTTCACGTACGAGGTGAAGCAGAAGGGCGGGCCGCGCTTCTTCCTCCGCACGGAGCCCATGACGGCCGACCCGCGCCTGGCCGACTTCAAGGTGCTCAAGTTCGAGCTGCTCGTCCTGCAGCGGGCGGCGGTGGCGGAGCGCTCGGTGGCCGGCCACTTCGTGCGGCTGGCCGACTCGGGCTGCACGGACGAGTTCAAGTTCGTGGTCACGCAGGCGCTGGGCGAGAACCTGCACGACATCACGCGCCGCCGCCTCCGCGCCGCCTTCACGCCCGCCACCGCGTTGCGCGTCTCGCTGCAGATGCTGCGCGCCCTGCAGGACCTCCACGGGCTCGGCTATCTGCACCGCTTTGTGCGGCCGCAGGCGTTCGCCGTCGGCCGCGACTCGCAGATCCGCACCGTCTTCCTCGTGGACTGCGGCCTCCCGTGGCTGTTCCGCGACCGGAACAGCGGCGGCCTGAAGTGAGTGTCCCTTCCGACTCGCCCAATCACGACTCGCCGCTTGCAGACGCCCCCGCCGCCGCGTCGCGATGGTCGGCGCCCTCCGCTACGTCTCGCGCCACGTGCACGCCTTCCGGGAGCAGGCGCGGCGCGACGACCTCGAGTCGTGGCTGTTCCTCAGCCTCGAGTTCTTCGATCTCGCTTGCCTCCCCTGGCGCGACGACCAGTGACGACAGTGACGGAAGTGTGCTGCACAAGAAGAAGAAGCTGGTCGAGGGCGCCTGTGAGTGACCGCTCTTCCTTTCGTTTCACTCCCGTTCAGACCCAATGGTGTTTGCGCCCTCCTCGCTCCGCTTCAAGGCGATCCTCGACTACGTGGCCAAGATGCGGTACAACGAGCGGCCGGACTACGCGCACATCCACGAGGCGCTGCTGGAGATCCGCGCCGAACTTCGCCTCGATTTCAACCTTCCGTACGACTGGGAAGTGCGTTCACTTCTCCTTTCTTCCTTGATCACTCCTCTCGCTGCAGAACATGAAGCCGCTAGGGCCGAAAAAGAAGCTGGTGACCAAGACGCCGGCCCATCACTCCGCCGGCTCGACAAGAAAAGAGGAGAAGGAGCAGAAGTCGTGAGTCCTTCCGGTCGATCTCCTCATCCCCCTCTTCGTTTTCAGCGACCTCCTCGATCAAACCGAAGGCGACGACGCCCAAGAAGGCGACCCCCTCGACGCCCTCGCCGGTCACCGAAACCGAGGAGTCGACTGCGGGCGACTCGGAGGAGAAGCCGGTGGTCCGCCCGCCCAAGGACGAAGCGGCCTCTTCTGTCTCTTCCTTCCCGCTGCCTCGCCGGCCGTTCAAGAACGCGCCGTCCGCAGGAGCCGGAAGAGCCCAAGAAGCGTCCCGACTGGCGCACGGACGTGCGCGACGAGCAGTCGGCCGTCGAACGCGTGATTGCCGTCGACATGCGCGGCAGCGGGGCGAACGCCGCCGAGCGGGCGGGAGCGTCGACGCGCACGGAGGGCGACGAGATGATGTTCGAGAGTCCGTGATTTCCCGTCTGCTGTTTTGTGAGCGAGAATAAACGGTGTGCATGATTCATTTGAAAGCAAAACGATTGTCAGAAGCACGGCTGTGAGTAAGATTGCTGCCTGCGGCCTGCCTTCCCGGTTCCATCGATTCCCCGGGTTGGCGGAGTGAACGACTCGTCCTGCTCGCTCGTTTCACGTGTGTTTACCGCCGTTCGCTGCTCGATCGTCTCCCGCGGCGAGGCGGGACGGCCGCCACGCATTCGGCAAGCGGGCGGGCGGTCGAACGGTGTTAATCCCCGCGCTCGGCGTTTCTGCTCGATTGGCGCTCGTGGAGGTCGGCGGATTTCGTTCGTTTCGCAAGCCGCTCGACGATCACAACCACCGACAGCGGGGCGTGTGCGTGATGGCGGCGAATAAACCCAAAGGAACAAGCGGCCGCTCGCTTTCTTTCGGCCGCCCACCCTCACGCACTTCCGGCCGCCGTCTTCATTTCCGGCCTTCTTGCTCGGGATTCGATTAGCGGCCTTTTGTTTCCAACTGTTTCTCCCGCTCCGGCCTTCTTTCTGCTTCGTTTCGTACTCCTCGAATGACCCACTCGCCTTCTTTATGGACATTTGGAGGGCGGAAAACATCCCGCATTCCGTACAGCTCTCTTTTATTAATGGGCGGCTCGTTCTAATCGAATTACGGGTTCTTTCGCCCGTTCGGCGCGGTCGGTGTCGGGCGCGCTCGCCCGTTGCCATCGACCGGCGGTTTGCTGCGTTTGGCTGGTTTCGTTCAAATTTGAAATAACGTGAATAATAAGGTCGTAAGTCGTGCACCCCGTCCAATTTAGGCAAACATGACTTGATCGTGCTTCACTTTGTGCAATCGTCTCCTCTCTATTTTACTTTCGGCCTGAATTGGGATAAATTTTCCTGGCGACAATTGTGACAATATGACTAAATCGTGCTTACAAATGTATCGTGACGTTTCACATTGTGCGTTCAAATGTAAATTCGTGCATTTTGACATGATCGTCCGTTCCAATTCTTCCCTTTCATTTGTCATGCCTTTCGGGTTCCCCGCTTAATTTTTCGTGGCCGTCGTAATCAACCTCACACCCATGCGTCGCGCAGCTCGAACCGATCGTGAAGCGACTTTCCGCAGGAAACGAAATTCACGCGTAAAACCTTAAAACTTCTTTGAAGTTACGTCGGCTCAATCGGTTATCGCTGGCTCTTGGGCGTCTCGCTCTAACGGTCGAAGCCATCGGCTGGTCGTTGCGCCCGCGTCGCGCCCGACACCGCCGCGCGTTCGAACGAGGGAACGAATTTGGGACACCCTGTATTGCGGGAAGGCGCGCGGAACGCGTAAAATTCCCGCCGCTTTCCTCGAAACGAGCGAGCGGACTCTCGATTTCGTTCGGCGGCTCACCTTGGCGAAGGGAACGCGCTCCGTTTTGTCTGCCGGTCGATCGGGAGGTCAAAACTCGATGGAGGAGGAAGGAAGAGTGACGGGCGATTAGCGGTGAGTAAAGAAAAGAGAGGAATTCTTCATCAACGTCGAACTCGCCTCTTCGTCAAAGTGTTCGTTTTTTGTCGACTTCCGACTTCAATTTTCGGCTTCCGCCCGCGCAAATTCCGGATTTCTTCGCGTCAACCGAGGAGTGACGAGTCGCCGGAGACGAGCGGGCGAGCGAGCGGGGAGGACGAGCGGACGGCGAGCAATTAGTCCAGTCGACGTCCACGAGCCGAAGCAAGCCGCCCGTTGTCGCTCGTGATCCTTCGAGTGGAGTTCGACGTGTTGATTGCGTTCGGACGAGATGCTGTTCGATCGGCGCCGTTCTCTCGTCGATCGAAGGTCGTCTTCGTTCTCGTTTTGCTAATCGAATCCCCCCGTCCTTCTTGTCGGCAGCCGGCTTCGAGTCGCCGGAAGCTGTCGGGGGGCGTGCGGATCTCGTGTTACGCGCCGAATGCAAATGAGGCGAGTGGACACGAAAGATGAGGAGCGCGTTGGCCGGCTGGACGACAAGCGGCCACTTCCGCGCCGCCGTCTTCTCCGAAAACAAACGAGGGCTTGTTGCGGCGCGCCATTGGACTCCAGCGGCGTCTCGCGGTTCGTTCGACTTTCGCCCGCCCCGTCTTCTGCGCGTTTTCATGGCGTGAAGCGATCCCATCGCACGCGGATCGATGCGCCCAACACAACCTGCACGCGAATTTGTTCTGCGTGTTTCTCCGCCCGAAGCGCCGATCGGCGTGTCGGTCGGACGGAAGCGGCGGGCGAAGAAGAAATCCACACCGCGACGACGCGCGTTCCGCAAGACGCCGCCGCCAAGTGGTCAGCCGCAATTGTTGCGCAGTTGTCGCTCATTCCGATCGGTGGTGTTGGTCGAAGAAATGGTCGAGGGGTTGACGGGAGTGACCGCAAAAGACGTGGGGGCTCGACCGTCTCCCGCCCGTGTGCCCGTTCCGCTCGTTCGTGTTTGTGCACCGCCGATCTTCTTTTGTGTTGAGCGGGACCGTGACCTTCTTCCTCTTTTCGACTTCAATCGAATTTAATTTCGTGATGATTTGAGGTCGTCGTCGCGAATTTCTTTCCGCTTTCGAGTCACTTCACGCGGCGGGAGGCGCGGCGAGTTTTTTTCTCGCGCCTCCAACTCGCAGCGGAGGGCGAACCTCGACGAGATCAAACGAACGAGCCGCCCTGCCAGGCGCGCGGCAAATCGAACGGAAAATCGCCGCTTTCCGGAGGCCACCCGCCGTCGCTTTTGTTCGCTGCGAGCGGCACACGCCGACGCATCGGCCACTTTTCCGCCCAATTGCGTGCACCGTTTCCTCGTCGTCGAGGGGGCCTTGCGTGTAGAACGAGTCTTCCATTACTCCGCCCGCTTTGTCCGCCGACACCCATGCCCACTCGAGGCCGCTGGGCGCTGATTACTTCCTCCTTGACCGACCGCCTCTCTTTCGCACGTCCTCGTCCATCGACGCCTCCAAATTCGTGGTGTTTGCGCAGCCCTTCGCGCCGCCGGCCGAGTAGTTTTTTGCACGAACGGTCGGCCGTCATCGTCAGATTTCCCTCGAGGACCGTCGGCCAAGAATCACGTTCCTTCCCCCGACACTTGAAGGTTCGGTTGGGTTGGAGGCGAACAGGGTGAGACGACCATTCGGGTGGACTTCGTGTTCGCTGGCGGTCGGTCGAGCGAGCGGGACGGGCCACACGATCCGTTTTGCTCGGGTTGGTTCACCTTTTTTCTTCGCTCTCTCTCGATCGGATCGCTGCGGGCGGCGGGCGGAGTTAATTGAAGCCCGCAGATGCCACGAGTTTTGAAGAGTGGCCGGCGATTATGATCGATCGAAGACTCGGAGGGGGGCAGACGATCGTGAGCTTCCTTCCTGCGGCCACTCGTTTGTTTTCATTCCGGCCGTGAGCAAAAGCGCCTCGCTCGTCGTCTCGAGTTTCTGCGAGCTGCGGGGTGAAAGTGGGCGAATCGGCGGTCAATTAAAGCCGACCGCCCCCTCGAGTGATCATGGGGGCCGCCTAGCCGCTCGTGTCGCCGATGACCGCCCGCCGACCCCCGACGGGCCACTTGAACGGCCGCCCGGCTTCTCCCGCGCGATTCGACCCGCGGGCGGCCAGTCGGGCTTTCGGTTGCTGCTCGAGGGGTCGACCGTCCTTCTGCTCACTGCTCGCAATCACCGGGCAATGGACTGCCTTCTTTCGTTCGCTCGTTCGTTGTGGTCGTGATCCCCGTGCTCGTTACGTAACTCGGAGCGTAAAACGCAGTCTGCGGATGAGCGGCCCGCGCGCGGACGGGATTTCCAAAACGGTCGCGCGACCGAGCGGATTTCTCACCCGCCGCTCCCACCGGCCGGCCGGTCGGCGGCCCAAAGCTGCGCAAACACGCGAATCGGCCGGCCGTCCATGTGCGAGCGGCGGCTCCCGCACAACCGCCGAGTGGCCGCCGCCGCCTTTCCACCGGGGCGGGCGGGCGGGAGTGACCGCGTGCCGTCGCCAGAAGCCGCTTCTTTCTTCTTCGGATTTCGAAAGCTCCCGCTCGGTCCATCGATCGATCACGGGCGTGTTTCTTTCGATCGCGATCGTCTCCGCTTGTTCGATCGGCGGCAAATCGGCGCCAATTTGCCGCGGGGAACAAAAAACTTCTCGTTTCGATCGAAATCGGGGCCAATTTGTGCGCCGGCCGCCGGGCGATCGATCTTCGTGACCGCCGGCCGGCTTCTTCTCCTGCAGACGTCACACGCACGTGCGGGCGAGCATTCGAGTGGTCATTCGATCATAATCCGGGCGAATGAAAAGATCTCCCTTGATCAAACACCCGATCGAATGCCTGGAGATCGGCCGGCTTTGTTCCGCGCGTGTAAAACGATTCCAGATCTCCGCTTTCGTACGTGCAATCCGCCCATGATCACTCACTTCTTGTGTCCGCTCTTCTGTAATCCAATCACTCCGCTGGGGGATCGCAGTCGACTGTTGCGAATCGCCCGCCCCCGCACTCCGCCGACCGCCCGGCCGCGACTCCCGCAGTCTCCTCGGGGCTAATTAGCGGGCGAGTGTTCTGTTGATGAACGAGTGCGTCAATCATTCCGTCTACCGGGGGAAGTGGACCGCTCTCTCGCACTTCTTTCGGATGGCCAGTGAATCACGAGCGTCCGGAGTCCAGTGTTCTCGTTCATTCCGAACTGTTCGCTCGGTCGATCGATCGACGCAGTCGGGAGGCAAACAGCATTCGAAAACTCGCGATTGGATTTCGGGGGTCGCGCGGCAGGTGAGTCGCGCACGAGGCGGGCGATCGAGCGGCAGGCGGCGGTTTGTTGCGGAGATTAAGCGCCCGTTTGAGTCATCAATCCGCCCGCTCCGCCCGCTCGCTGCCGCCCGCCTCCCGTGGAGCCGCCGTTTGACACGCCGATCGAAAAGCGGCGATTTCCGTTTGGTTTTTGAGGTGGGCGAGACGGGCGGGAGTTTCGGCAAATATTGACCGTTTGCTGCCTTCCGTTAGCCGAAGAAAGGGTGGGGGGAGGGAGGATTATTCCCGTCCGTTCGGGAAGGGGAGACCCGTTTGATAGACGTGCATCCATCCATTCCTAATAAACACCTCCGCGCCGCTCTCATGGGCATTCGGCGGGTCCGGTTTCAGCCGCCGGCCACTCGGCTTCTTCCTTCCTTTGATCCGAACGCTCGTTTGCGAGCCGCGTGCGTGTGCTCGGGCTCTTTCGCACGTGTGCGCGCCGATCCCGTTACTCAATTACGAGCGTTTAGATCTCCCGCCTCTCCCGCACGTACAAATACCCGCCACACTCCTCCGTTGGGGATCTTCCTTGTGATCATGCGGTTTTTCCTGCTGCTGCCCGTCCTGCTGGCCGTCCTGCTCGGCTCGACGAGTGCCGCCGCCCAGCCGCCCGTCCAGTCGGAGGAGTGCCTGAAGGCGTCCAAGCAGTGCGAGGAGAACACCGACTGCATCCACCGACTGGCCGTCCTCCAGTCCGCGTGGTGAGTTCCCGAACCGCCCGCTCTCGAGTGCTCGCCGCGGATCGTACCGCCGGCTCGGTTTGTTGCGCAAGCCGGCCGCTCGTCGTCGCAAAAACCCGTTGGGTCGAGCGGCCGGCCGGCGGGCGAGCGGGAGGCGAAAATCCCCGCAAATGACCGCCGGGCGGCCGCCACTCGGCCGGTTGCGCAAATCCGATCGGCCCGAAGCGACGAGCCGGCCGGCCGGCGGTTATTTTCGGTGCGCGTAGTCGCGGGAACGAAAATACCGCTGCTTATTACTCACCGACCGACCACTCCAGCACGAACAAACAACCGTTGAGCACTCGCTCGTTTCAGCGTCACGAACACCTGCCAGCGGCAATGCCGCGACTCCGCCATGAATTTGTACCAAAACCGGGAGGGCCGCGTGTTGCTGCGGACGGACGCGTCGTGTGTGCCCGGCCGCTACGAGCTGGAGAAGTGCGGCCTGCTGCCGCTCCGCTCGCCCAAGCACTGCCAGCTGGCGAAGCTCATCTGCGAGACCGACCTCCAGTGCAACTCCAAGTGGGAGGTGTTCATCAGCGAGTGTGAGGCGGAGACCGCCCAGGGCCGCTGCTCGCCGCAGTGCCGCCTCCATCTGAACAACACGCTGGCCACGTACCACGGAGCGGGACTGCAGGGCTGCATCTGCACGGACAAGGACGACAACCGCTGCGTGCAGCTGCGCGACTTCACCCTCCGCACGTGTCTGCAGCCGGTAGGACGGAGGAGTGGGCAGAAGAAAACAAATGGATGCTCGTTGCAGGACACACCGCTCCCCACGCCCCCGCCCGAGAGTGGACAACCACGTGCCCGACTTCGTCAAAACGAATCAAATCAACCAGCGACCGGCGGCCGCCGACCCCGCCGACCTCCCCGACAGTCCGGACTCCGGCGTTCAGCAAGCCGGCAGCCTGGCCGCCCTTCTCGCTTCCTTCTCGCTGCTCCTTCCTCGCTCGACTGTGATCATGACCCCGTCCGCCTGCTTCTCCCCCCCCGCAGCCATCACTCGCTCTTCCTATTTATCCGATCGTTTCTTTCCGTCGATCCCCAAGGTGCAAACATCCCGAGTATCGCCTAGATCCTTCCTTCTTCTTTTGTACATAAACGAATGAAAGTGCACTTGTTTTATTGCCGGCAGTCGAAATAAAGCGGAAAATCGAACGGGGGATCGCTTTCGGCCGCCGCTCGTCACTCGGTCGGCTCTTCGGCGGCCGCCGGTTTCAACTGGAGGCACGGGAGTGAGTGGGCGGAAGGAGAAAAGGACCTACCAGCTTGTACTTGCGGCAGACCTCCTTCAGGTCGTCCTTGTTGCACTGGAATTTGAAGGCGACCCCGCCGGCGATCACTCCGAAGAGGTTCCCGATCCTGCAAAAAGGAGGGCGTGAAGGGGAAGGGCGAAGAGGAAGCCCACAGGATGGCCACGAGAACCAACGTCTTCGCCTCATCGCTGAGCCTCTCGTACTCGGACATTCGGGGCGTGAGCAGCGAGCAAAAGAAAGACGACCGTTGCAATGTCGTGGCTTCAAACAACGCGAACGAAATGCTTCAATGCAAATTTTTTGTTGGCAGTTTTTTGTGCCGCGCTGCCTTCTTCAACGGCCGCGTCAGGGAGGAAATTCTGTTGTTCGGCTACTGCCTTCGTCTGTCGACTACGATTGTTGCTGGAAGAACAAGGCCGTTGACAAACGAGGAGTGGCAAGCGGGTGGTCTCGAGCGGAATACTCGAAAAGGGCGACAATTGGCGTTCGCGTTTCTCTGCTCGCGATTTGGGGACGCGCTTGTTGAAATTCGCGTCGAATTTCTCGTCGAATTCCTTTGATTTCCACTCGCTTCAACCGAAAATGGAGGCGTCGGCGGAGTTGCGCTTCGAGGGCTGCAATTTCTTCCGGCAGCGGATTTGCTTCTCGCTGCTGAGCGGACGGCCGGTGACCGTCGTGCACATCCGGTCGATGGACGAGGATCCGGGAGTCAAAGGTTTGTTCCGCTCTGCTTCCTTTCGTTCATTCTCTGGAGTTTAGAGCACGAGACGAGGCTGCTCGACCTGCTGGTGGAGATCACGAACGGGACGAACGTCGTGATCAACAA
Source organism: Aphelenchoides fujianensis (assembly GCA_024699865.1). Classification (NCBI taxonomy): domain Eukaryota; kingdom Metazoa; phylum Nematoda; class Chromadorea; order Rhabditida; family Aphelenchoididae; genus Aphelenchoides; species Aphelenchoides fujianensis. Next base: position 129,440 of record JAMPIO010000240.1, read on the forward strand.
GACCGGTGGGATTCTCCTTCCTTTTCGTTCAATTGTTCGTTCCTTCAGGCACACAAGTGCGCTTCGAGCCCGGCATGCTGAACGGCGGGGCGGTGGAGTTCGACTGCGGCAACTCGCGCTGTCTGAGTTACTTCCTGGAGCCGCTCGTGCTGCTGGCGCCGTTCTGCGGGCGGCCGCTGGACGTGAAGCTGCGCGGCGTCACGAACCACCACCGCGAGCTGAGCGTGGACGCCATCCGCGCCTGCTGGCTGCCCGTCTTCAACAAGTTCATCCTCGACGACGAAGCGTTGAGTCTGAAGGTTCGTCCCCTTCTTCCGTCCATCGATTCCCTTTCGTTCGTGTTCAGATCAACAAGCGGGGCTTTGCGACCGAGGGCGGCGGCGAGGTCGTGTTCACGAGCCCCGTGGTGAAGAAACTGCGGCCCGTGAAGGTGCTCCTTCTCTCTCTCTTCCGTTCATCTCCCGTTCGATTGCAGCGATTGAATCCGGGCAAAGTGCGGAAGATCCGCGGCCTCGCGTACGTCTGCCGCGTGTCGCCGTCGTTGGCCAACCGGATGGTGGACGCCGCCAAGCGGATGCTGCGCGGCTTCATCGCCGACGTGTACGTGACGGTCGACCAGCGGAAGGGACCGCAGGCGGGCCGCTCGCCCGGCTTCGGCATCTTCCTGACCGCCGAGACGACGGAGGGCGTCTTCTACCACGGCGAGGCGATGAGCCGCCCGGCCGGCACCACCGACGAGCCCGCGACCGCCGAGGACGTGGGGCTGGAGGCCGCGCGCCGGCTGCTCTCCGAAATCTACCGCGTACGTCCTCCTTTCCCCCTTCGTCCTCTCAATCCTCCGTTCAGGGCGGTTGCTGTGACACGACCGCCCAACCGCTGGCCGCGACGTTCATGGCGCTCGGCGACCGCGACGTCTCGAAGTTCCTCTTCGGCGATCGGTCCCTCCAAACGTTCGTCCTTCCGGCTTCTCTTCTCTTCCGATTGATCGCTCCTTTCAGGGTCAACCTGCTCGAAGACCTGCGCGTCTTCTTCGAGCACAACTTCAAGGTGGACGAGCTGGAGAACCTCGAGAGGACGAGGACCTCCAGCGGGAAGCCGGCAGCGGGCTCGAAGGAGAAGGCGATCTTCACGTGTCTGGGCGTCGGCTACCTGAATCTGAACAAGGGCGTTTTGTGATTCCTCGTTGTTTGTTGTTGTTTTCCACGATTGTTTCCACAGTTGTTGATTGTTGAGGAATAAATTCGATTGAAGGCGATCCTTCTCGGTCGATTCTAACGGTCAGCAACAAATCCTGCTTCTTATTTCTTTCGTTCTTCCACTCGCTCTCCTTCTATTCGACCGCTTCAGGGATGAGAAGAAGCCTCCTGCTGTGCGTCTTTCTCGTTTCGCTCTCGGGCGTCCGCTCGGAGCTCATCAGCCTGACGACGGGCGCGGTGGTCGCGGGCGCGGCCGGCGGGATCCTCGGCGGCTACCACTTCGTCAAGTGCAAATTCATGGAGTGCTGCGATGCGCCGTGGATCTACGCGAACACGTCGAGCAGTGAGTCCACCCTTCGTTTTTCTTGCACTCGTTTCGAGTTCAGATCTGCACGGACTGCTGGAGGACAAGCTCTACGGGCAGCACTTGGCCAAGGACCTCATCCTCCGCTCCGTCCGCGCCCACATGCAGAACAAGAAGCCGAAGAAGGCGCTCGTCTTGAGTCTGCACGGCTGGACGGGCTCCGGCAAGAACTACGTGGCGTCGATGCTCGGCCGGGCGATGTACAGGAACGGGCCGCAGAGCCAGTACATGCACCTCTTCGTGTCCACCTCTCCACTTCCCGCACCCCGAGGAGGTGCCCGCGTATCAAGTGAGTGCTCCTCCCTCCTTCCTTCCACTCGCTCGCTTCAGAAGAGGATCCGCGAGTGGATCGTCGGGAACATCACGAACTGCGAGCGCTCGCTGTTCATCTTCGACGAGGTGGACAAGCTGCCGATCCAGCTGATGGACGCCGTCCGCCCGTTCATCGACTTCTACGACCGGATCGGGACGGTCGACCCCCGCAAGAGCATCTTCTTGTTCTTGAGGTTCGTCGTCTTCTTCTTCCATCCAATCACTCCTTCGCTTCTTGCAGCAATGCGGGCGGGACGGACATCGCGAAGCGCTCCCTTCAGCACTACGAGGAGGGGCATCCGCGCGAGGAGTTGGGCCATCGGGAACTGCAGGAGATCATTCAGAACTGCGCGTACAACGAGGGCGAGGGCGGCCTGAAGAAGAGCGAGCTCGTCGCCCGCCACCTCATCGACGTCTTCGTCCCGTTCCTCCCGCTCGAACGGAAGCACGTGCGCATGTGCGGCGGAGGTTTGTTTCCTCTATCCCTTCAATCAATCACTCCTCTTGAAGGACTACATGCACGAAGTGGGCTACCGGATCTCGAAGAGCGAGTGGAGGCGGTGGTCAACGAGATGGTGGTCGGTTTGCCGTGAATCCTCCTCAACCTCTCGATTCTCTCCGTTCAGTTCTTCCCGCGCGAGAACCCGATCTTCTCGACCTCCGGCTGCAAGTCGGTCGCCCAGAAGGCGGACCTCTTCTACGCACACGAACGGGACCCGCTGCTCGACGGAGAGGACGAGCTCTTTTGAGCAACGAGAACCAGCGTAGTCGTCCTGCCGAATGTACATTTCTTTGAGCCGTCCGCAAATCTTCTATTCGCCTCATTTCCTTGTTTGTATCTCGCTTTATTCTTTTGTTGTTCCTGTACGTTCTACGTGTATGCCGCCCGCTACGGGAGATTCTCAGGAGATGTTTGTCGCGAATAAACTCCTCAATTGGCAGTGAAGCAAGCTTGTGGATGGACAGGAAGCAGCAAGACAAGGGGAAGCGCATCGACGTCCAGCGAAATCAATGAGCCGCACTCCGTCCACTCGCAAGCTTCCGCCCCTCCGCTTCTTCTGCCCGCTTGTCCGACGTGTATCAAGGGCGGCCATTGCGGACGGAACGGACAGGAACGCGGCCCGCCAGCTGAAAGCAGTCGATTTCGATCCACGCGAAGGATGGCCGCCGCGAACGGAGCGGGCGACTTGAGCACGCGGTCGGCCGGTGAGTTCGGGTTCTTCCTCGCCTTCCCGCATTGTTTTCCGTCGCTTTCAGGAGTGAAGCGGCTGTTGAAGGAGGCCAAGGAGCTCCACAAGCCGAATCACATGTTCTACGCGCGTCCGCTGGAGGCAAGTGGCCGCCTTCCATTCCGTTCACTTCCTCGTTGCTTGCAGGACAACCTCTTCGAATGGCACTTCACCTTCCGGTGGGTCTCCCGACACCGACTACGCGGGCGGCATCTACCACGGCCGGATCGTCCTCCCGCACGACTACCCGATGAAGCCGCCCCACTTGCTGCTCTTGACCGTGAGTTCTTCCTTTCCTCCTTCTTGGTTGAACACTTGCCCGTTTGCAGGAGAACGGCCGCTTCGAAACGCACACGAAGATCTGCTTGAGCATCAGCGGCCACCACCCCGAAACCTGGCTGCCCTCCTGGTCGAGTTCGTCCTTCCATTATCCCCTTCCCTTTGATCCCTCGCCTTCTTGCAGTCCGAACGGCCATCCTCGCGCTGATCGCCTTCTTTCCGCAGGACGCCGAGGGCGTGGGCTCGTTGAAGTGCTCGAGCGAAGCGCGCCGCCGTCTGGCCGTCAAGTGAGTCCTTTCGGCCGCTTTTCTTCCATTGGATCCTTTCGTTCGCTTTGCAGGAGTCTGGACTTCCGCTGCGAAACGTGCGGCTGCGCGATGCGCGACGTGCTGCCCGAATCGGAGGAGGACGAGGCCGAACGGGAGGGCGGACGCCGTCCGCCCAACGCGAGAACGCGGAGGTCGTCGAGCTGGACACGACGGAGAGCCCCCAGGCGAGCGAGGAGTTGGAGCCCTCGATGATCGAAGAGATCCTGCCGGTGGCCAGCGTGCCCGACCGGCCGCCCCTCCTGCTCTACGCCTTCTGCCTGCTCGCCTGCATCACGGGCTTCCTCGCCCTCCTCATCCGCCGGTTGGGCGCCTGAAGGAGGCCACATCGAATGGAGAACAAGTGCAATTGCCGCCAATGGACACAATTTGAGTTCCGTACTATTCCCCCCTTTATTCTCCCCTTTGAATACGAAGTTGTTTCGTGCGAATAAACAGTTGGATTAGGGGACGACTGCGAGATCCACTTTTATTTTCATTGATTAAAGAAACAATTAGGGGGAGGAAGAAGACCGAAGGAAGAAGAACGGAGGAGGGGGACGGCCGTCAATCCTCCGCCTCGGGCTCGAAGCCGTTGGGGTCGGCGGGCACGTCGTTGGGCGCGACGTTCTCCTCCTCCTCGCCGTCCGTCTCCTCGTCCTCCGCCGCCTCCATCTCGTGCTGGGCCTTCAGAAGGAACTTCGTGTGGACGCTGATCGGCATCTGCGAGGCGGTCACGAAGTCCAGTTGGGTGCGCGGCGGGCCGCCGGCCTTCGGCTTCGCGCGGACGGGCGGGGGCGACGGCGTGGGGTCGGCGGGCGGCTCCGCTTCGGTCGGCTCGGGGCTCGCGGTCGCTTCGTCTCGCTCGGGCGTGGTCGCCGCCTCCTCCCGCTCGTCGTCCGTCGAGGAGAACGGCGACGAGGGCGACGGCGAGTCGGCCGGCTTCTCGGGCGCCTCCTCGACCACCACCGCCGGCGAGTCCTCGTCGCTGTCGTTGAGGCCCTCGAAGATGTCCTTGTCGGATGAACGCTTCATTTCGGCCCGAAGAAGTGGTCTGAAAGCGGGCAGAAATGGTGGAAGTCGAATAAAAGGGCACGATCAACGACAAACGTACACGGAATGAAGGCGAACGTTCTTCCGTTTCGATTCGCCGCCGATCTCCCGCCTCGGCGGGCGTCGGCGTGTGCGCGAGGAGTGGCCCGGACGGATCGATTTTTCGTCGCGACGTGATTTCCGCTCTGATTTCCGCCGTTCGTGATCGAAAAGCCGTGATTTATTCGTCTGTTTCCAATTGTTGCAATTGAACAGAAGACCCGCAAGCAAGGAGGGAAGGCGGTCAGGTCATGCCGACGGACTCGAGATCCTGGGCGATTCGCAGCGACTTGTAGTAGGAGGTTTGGAGCGACTGGGCGGACAGGAAGGGGGTCCCCTGCTTGCTGCAGAGTTTGAGGACGGCGAGCGCGTCGTCCCCGCCGACCGCCACCGTCCCGTCCACGAAGCCGGCCGCGCACGTGAGGGGGCCGAGAGTCGGGATCTCTTCCCTCCAGATGTAATCTGCAGAAGGAGAGATGAGGATGCATCAAATGGGAAGAACGCACTCCGCTGGTCGTTGTCCCACAGGAAGACCTCGTGGTTGTCGTCCACCGACAGCAGCAGCCGCTTCCACGTCACCTGCTGCGGGAGGAAGACGACCGCCCGCACGGACGCCTCGTGACCGCCGAAGTGGTGCACCGGCCGTCGTTGTCGGAGGTCCCAGAGCGTCACCTCGCAGCCCTCGTTCTTCGTGCCCTCGCTGGCCGTCGCGCACGAGAGGCCGTCGGGATTCACGTCGCAGTGGACGAGGGGGAAGTTTCGGGGCGTCGATTGGAAGACGAGCTCGAAAGGTCCGCGGATCCCACAGCCTGCAGAAGAAGGAAAGAGTGGAAGGAGGAGGGGAAGAACGCACTTCAACGTCCGATCGGCGGCTGTTTGGACGAGAAGCGACTCGTCGGCGGTTTTCGCCACGTGCGTGACCTCGCCGGCCGCGTCCACTCGCTTCAGGCAGCCGCGTCGATTGGCGTCGAAGAAACGAAGCGAGCCGTCCGACCCGCCCGCCACGATCGTCTCTTCTGCAATCGAACGAACGAATGAATGAAAAGGGAAGAGGGATGGTTGGATTACCGCCGAGCAGGGCCAATCCCCCAACCCGCATTTCGGGCATCCGGTACTCGCGGATCGCCTCGGGCACCTCGAATTGACACAAACGAACGACCCCGTCCGCCGACCCGCTCAAGGAACGAACTCGTTTCGATCCACCCGTTTGTACACGACCTGCGAGGGAAGAATGCACATGATCAATGGAAGGAGGACTCACTTTTGTGACTTCGGCGTCGTGATTCCTCCATTTGGTCAGGAAGCCGCCGCCTTCGAGGTCCTGGACGACCACCGACTGCAAAGGCGTTGGAATCAAAATAGAAGAACTTGTTTCGATCACTCGCCTTGTCCTCGCCGGCCGACACGAGGACGTTTGGGCGGACGGCGGCCAGCGTGCGGATGGTCCCCGGCTGAAGCGGCCGGCGGAGGTTCACGACGCGGTCTTTCCGAGCGTTTCTGCAAGCAAGAAGAACAATCAATGGATGGATCGTTGAAGAAACGAACATCCGCTCGGTGGACAGGGCGGCGGCCATCCGTTCGGCGTCGTCGTTCGTTTCGAGCAGCGTGTACGAGTTGCCCATCGTGCGGATTAGGCGGCGGAAAGTGCGGGTGTTCGCCCGCTGGACGCGGGAGTTCGGCACGGAGATGCGGAGAAGCATGACCGCTTCACCTGCAAAGCCGAAAGAGTCGCGGAAATCCACCTGCTCGCTTCGATCTCGAAGCTTTTCGAGGGACGGGGCGAAAATGAAGCCCCAGAATACAAAACGAGGGTGAGCGAGAGAGGGAAGCTTCCGTTTGACGTCGAGAAAACAGCAGGACGAGAACTCTTCTGATCGAATCGAATTGGGTTCACGTGGAACCCCGTCGTTCGTCTCGTCCCCGCCTGGAAGAAGCGATAAACCGGCGGGGCGGCCGGCCGGAACGCCGGAGGGAGGCGGAAGGAGGCGACGGGCGGGTGATAACCGCGTACAATCTCCGCCGCCCGCTCCTCCCGCATGCCCTCGAGCGGCGGCGTTCTCTCGGACTTTCTCGGGCTCGGCTTCTTCTTTCCGACGGCGGCGGATTAGAGTGACGTCGGGATTTGTGGCTGGCATTGCGGGGATTCCTGTTGCAATGGGCGATTACAGTGATCAGTGATGATGACGCCGTTCGAGGGTGAGATGGGTTGGGCGTTGAACTTTAGGGGACGAGTTGGAAGGAGCGACTGCCGGCGAGCTCGCTACTCTCGCTTGAGCTCATTCTGCCGCCTCCTCCCGTCATCCTTCTCTCTGCACTTCTTGCCCGCGCGGATCCGTTTAATCGGACTCGAATCGGCGGGCGGATCGTTCAACTCGACGCCGAACCGAACGGGCCGCTCGCCGCCGCCGTCATCCCGCTTGCGCATCCCGCCGCCCGCCGCCGCTCGGCGAGTGACCTCCGCGCTGGCCCGAAAGTGTTCGTCTGTTCGTTGGGCTCGCCGGAGCGGAGTGGCCGCGGCCCGCTCGGCGTCACGCGCCGAACGAAGGGCGGTTTCCCGAACCTTCCGGGCCGCCCAGCCCGGCGCGTGGCCAAACGCCCGCCGATCGTCCAATGAATATTGATGAAGATGGCTGGAAATCACTCCGTCGACACGTACGAACGACCCCATCGGAAGAAGGGACTGGAGATGACGTGTACTCGTCTGCCCGTCGAATGCAAACGAAGGCGTTGTGATTGGCGGCTGATTTGTGAGGGTTTGCCCCGTCTTTTGCACGTTCCGCGAGGAGAAGACGGGGATTTCGAATGCGGCCAGGTGGTCTTCGGGTGTTGTTTGTTTACCCACCGCCCGTCCCCCGAGCGGCGGCGGCGAGGATCCCCGCGGACAAAGGCGGGCGGCCTGCTCGTTGGCAAAACATCAAAAAGCCGCCCAGCAGCACGTGTTTACCGCATTCGGCCTCCCGAATGGGCCGCCGACCATCGACCACCGCTTTGCCGTCGAATGGCGGCCGGAGCGTCGTGAAACAAACATCTCCTTTCGCTCTCCTTCTTTTGGGCGCCGCTTTCCGTCGACTGCCGGCGGGGTCGATGGTCGACGGCGTCCGGCGGCCTTCGGACGAACAAAAAGGAGGCCGCCCGCTCCGCTCCGCTCGCCCGTCCGAATTGCTTTCGGGCGAGCGGCGAAAACGAAAACAAGTGCAGAGGGGGAGCAAAACAACTCCCGTCCTGCTGCACGACGCCCAAGAGGCCGAACGTCCAACGAAGGACGGAGGAGGTCGAATTGGAGGGAGGAAGGGAGGGGAAAGTGGTTCGTTTCGAGGAGAGTTCGTTTCCGGCCCCCAATCCCTTGGTTTGCGGTTCGTTTCGAGTGCTGGAGGGGGGGAGGAGGAGGAGGTCGAACGGCCGAGTGGAGTTGGGGAATTCCTTTTTATTTATTTTCGATCGATCGAAAGCATTACAAAAGAGGACGCGTCCATTTAAGAGAAGAGGGGGAGGGGGAAAATTACACAGACATAGCTGAGATGGAGGCGAGAGGAGGGAATCACGTGCGGAGTGCTCGGAGTCGTCCCGTCCCGGCTTAGTTGTTGATGCGGTCCTTGGCGTTCTGGGCGCTCTGAAGAAGGAAGAGGGATGAGATGAGTGGGGGAGGGAGGGGGAACTCACGTCCTTGGCCGCCTCCGCGGTCTCGTGGGACCTTGCCGACGACCTTCTCCTTCAGGGACTGGGCGCCCTCCTTGATGTTCTGGGCGACGTCCGAAGCCTTGTCCTGCAAGAGGGGGGGGATCAGAGAGGTTCGGGGGAGGGATGGCCGCTTACCTTGATGTCTTCCATTGCTGAACTTGAGAGTGGGGGTAGAGCGAAGAGTTGTTGAAGTCTGAAACGAGGGGGAGGTGAGTCGGGGGACATCGGAGGGGGAGACACGAGTGGGGAACGCGATGGGGGGGAGAAGCGATTGGGGGAGGAGGGGGATGACCAGCCGCCGTTTTGGGCCAGCCGGCAACTTCTGGGCCAAACGGGCGGTGCGGGAGGAGAGGGGAGAACGCGGGGAGAAGGCGGAAGGGAGAAGTGGATGGTTTGCCGAAGCCGGAGCCCGCTTTTATAGGCCCGCTCCTGTGGGGGATTCTTCTCGAAGCGGATGGGCGGGGGGAGGAGTCGGGCGGCGCGTAAACAAGCCGGCCGCCCCGCTCGCCGCTGCCCGCTCGGTCCGGCGGCCGCGGGACGGCCCGCTTGTGCGTCCGCCTCCCCGCCGCCCGCTCGCTCGCTGGCTGCCCGGCCCGCCGACCGGAGCGCGCAAATCGCGTAAACAACAAACATGTTGTTCGGCGGGCGCCCGTCGAAGGCGGCGAGCGAAGGGCAGCGGTTGCACGCCGGGCGAGAGAGCGGGGCGCGCGCACAGCCCGCCGAGCGTCGAGTGATCTTCGAACTGGGCGGCCGGCCGGGCGGCGCAAAAAAGGCGCCCGACCGGCGGCCTTCGGAGTTCAACGCCGGCCAGCGGAGGGCCAAATTGCCCCAATCCACGGCCCAATCCACGAACAACTCCAGCAACAACAACGACGAGCAGCACTTCTAATCACAATCACCAGCACCTCTAATCAACAGCAAACAAACAACTCGTCCCTTTTGTTGATCGTGTTTATTCCCGCTTCCACTTGCAACCGTTTCGTTCGTTTAGTTGTTGACTCACGACGGGCAGCAGACGGACGGCGAACGGGCGAAATGAAACACCCGGCGGACGGTTGTTTTTGTCCTTTCGGGCTGCCCGCCGCCGAGCACGGACGGACGGAAGCGAGGAATCGGGCGTCTTTCGTTTATTCACCCGCTCACAACAACAAACGACGAGCAAACGAACGTGCGGGGACGAACTGCAGCGGAATGAACACGTGGAACGGCGGTCGTGAGGCGAGTGGAGTAAACAACGAAGAAGACGAGTGGAAAGTGGAGGAAGGAGGACGGGGAATCGGGGGTCGATTGATGCAATCGGAGGTCCTCGTCCATGCCGGCGGCCGCTCAGATGTCGTTCGGATTCACGCCCTTCGCCTCGGCCATCGCGTGTTTCGCTGCAAACAAGTGGGTTAGGCGGACCAACGACCGGCTTTGCGAAATTCCCCTCCGCTTTCTGCCCCGAACACGCGCCTTTTGCTGTTTGGTGTGCGCGGATTGCAAAATTCCCGCTTCATCGACGAGTTTCTTGCTCATCGGTGATTCCCCGCTGCGTTTGACCCGTCGATTTGTTCGTTCCGCTCATCGGGAGCCTCGTGACGAGCAGACGGTTCGATTGCATCTCGACCGCCCGCCGGCCCGCTTGTTCGAAAAACAAACAACCGAAACATCGATCGTCTGCCCGCCGGCCGCCCGCTCGTCCATCACCCCACCGGTTGGGAACGGGGTTGTTTACCCTCAAATCGACCCCCGAACGCTCACCTTCTTTGCTCTGCATCTCCATCTCGCGGTGTCCTTGGGCGTCCGCCTTGCGCTGCTTCCAGTCGGCCTCCTCCTGGCTCTTGGGCTCCGGCGGCATGCCGAGCGGCGCGTCCTCCTCCTTGGCGTTCGGGCCGCCGGCGGACTCGCGCGCCTGCAACGAGCGAGAGGGAATGGAAGGAAAGGAAGACCGCAAACCACTCACCTTCTCGTACACGTTCTTGTCCTCGGGAATCGACATTTCGGGCAGTTGGGTTTGTTTTGGCTTGGATTCGATCTGAAACGAGGGAAGAAATGAGAAGGGGGTCGAATAATCGAGCAAGTTGAACACGCACAACGCCCGAGACACGACAGAAGGCGGAAACAATCCGGCAGTTTCACAACAAGCGGGGGAAATCCACCCAATCCCCTCCGATCCAACCCTCCCGTTCCAGAGCGGTTCCCGGTCGGACTCCTCGACACGCGGAGCAAGTGGAGCGGATCCAGCCGCCGACCGCCGCCCGGATGGCCGCCCGCCCGACTGCCGATCGGCCGCCTTCTGCCGGCCGGCTTGTTGACGGACGACGGCGGGCGGCGTTGTTTTCGTCTGCGCCGCGAATTTTCCGGCAAAAACACGCGGAATCCACGCGGCCGACGCGAAAACAACGTGCTCGCTGCAGACGGGGGTGCGCCGCCCACCGACTTCACGAATTTCCGTCGAGTTCGGGCGAAGTGCAAAGAAATTGAATCGGTTACTCGAGAACAATTGCTACATGTTGGTCGAATCCACCTTCCGCTTGTTTGTTTGTGTACGGGTGGGACAATGCTTGGGCCAAATTCTGATTCCTTCACGTCCTTTCCCGCTGTTCCGAATCCAATTTGCCGTCGATTCGTTGCGTAATTGCGGCCTTCCGCTGGTTCCTCGTTGTTTGCGCCGATCTCCCGCACTGCCGAGACGGGCGGCGGGCCGGTCGAGGTGTACTTTGGACGGGGGGCTTTGACACCCGCCGCCGCTTCCTTTTTTGTTTTCGGAGGGACAATCGGCGGTTCTCCGCTCCTTTGTTCGCCGTGGACATCGTCCGATCGAGTGCGGGCGATCTTCGGACCGCGGGCCGCCGGTCGTGTTTACTCGAAAGAAATCGGCGATTACAAGACGGACAGGACGAAAGTACACACTTCGATCAAACGGGAATTGGGAAACAAACGACGAAATCGACCGCAATGACCGCCGATCACCGCTTGTGGTTGAGGATCGTGATGGCGGAGGTCGCCGTTCGCGCCCTTTTCGGAAACAAGCGATCTCGCAGCGGCCTAAAGAACAAAAAAGAGTAATCTCTCCGCATTCAAGCCACTCACTTGTCCAGAAGGAAGGGCAGGAGCACGTTGCACACGGGATACAAAGTGCGAACCAAACGGAAGACCACCCTTCCGAGGAGGTCGTGCTCGATGAACGGCACGAAGTAGACGGTGAGGATTGTCAGGATCCCCAAATTCACGAACTGCCCGACGGAGTTCAGCAAGAGATCCGGAGGCCCGTCCCGTTCAGCACACTCCCCGACTGGTCGTAGCGCCATCGCTGCAGAAAGAAGTGAACGAGCAGGTCAATCCTTCTGCCTTCTTCCCCACTCACGAGTCCAACGAACAGGCAGAAGTAAACGAGGAAGTTGAGGGCGAACACGAAGTCTCGGAAGTCGTCGAAGTAGCCCAGAAACGCCTCGTTCACGCACGTCTCCTTGGTGAGTGTGTTGAAGGGTTTGTAGTACGGGGTGCACGTGGGATGGAAGACGGCCACCCAAATCGGCACGTTCAACAGCCACACCGTCCAGTTGCACACCTGATCGAGAGAGAATCAATGAGCACTCCTGCCGCCTACCCGATGGATCGAAGTGAAGTGCGCGTACTGGCCACGAGCGAGCAGGATGGCCGCCCGGTCGATGGCGAGGATCAGGTTGT